>JABUQX010027159.1:7500-10000 GCA_015478945.1 Trachelipus rathkii | reverse complement strand
TATATATGAAATCAAATATGGGGAGAAAATGAAAGCTCTTGATAGAGCTGAATCACAGCAAAAAGAATTCTTCCAAGAAATCAAGAGGGAACGTTCCGTTAGATCGGAGAGTTATAGATTCTTTTAGGAATATTATCAATTTTAGCGAAATTTTTATCAGTTAGAGATATTTTTTTATCGATATTTACCGATTTTTATTATTGACATACATTTTTTAAAGATTTTTTTCCGAATTTTAAACACCGTTACCACATAAAACTTACTGTTCAATAACTAAGTACTTAAAAAAAATGTTACATTATTATCAAATTGTGATTTTTTGAATGTTGCCAGAAATGTTGCCAAAAAATTTCTACTGAATTATGATTACTGAATTTACGTCTTCTCCCAAAATATTATTTCATATCATTCTATAATATATTTAATATAATATATTAATATAATATATTAATATATATTTCAACGTACTATATATTTCTGACTCATAATCTGACTACATTCTTAACACGTATTTCTAGATACTTTCTAGATGCCAGCATCAAAATAAAATTAAGTCATTCACTAAATATCCTCGAAAAAAATTTAAACTTAAGTTTATAATTAATAATATTCAAAACAATAAATATTTTATAATTTTTTATTCTATTTAATAAATATATATAATTATTTATAAATTGGAATCTTTTACGACAAAAATGTTTAATAAACAACTGTATAAATTTTTATGAAAATAAAACATTCAGCATCTATGAATATTTCATCTATATTCCTATAATATATATATATATATATATATATATATATATATTATATATATATATATATATAAAAAGAAAGATATATATTATTATTTTTTTATTATATATATATATATATATATATATATATATATTATATATATATAATTATTATTATTATTATTTCCATATTTCCATATATATATGTTATTAGTATATATTATTATATTGTTATATATATTATTATATATTATATATGATATTACATATATATATATATATACATATATATATATATATATATATATATATTATTATATAAAGCCGCTATTATATATACATACATTATATATGTTGGTTATATTATAATATTGCTATATATTATTAAGGTTATATTACATTATACATATTACATACACATACAATACATATATATATATATATTATTATTATTATAGTTAGCTATTATATTAATTATTATTAAGGTTATTATTATTGGTTACACGCATATATTATATATTGTTGTTATTGCTGCTACATATATAGTTATTATATTATATATTATGTTATATATATATATACATATATACATATATTATTAATATTATTATTATTATTATTATTACATATTACAATCATTATTACCGTGAGTTATATATAATGATACATATATAAGTTATATATTTTATATTTTATATATTATCTTACACATCTCATATTAAACATATTCATTTATATATATATATATATATATATATATATATATATATATATATATATATATATATATATATTTATATATATATTGTAAAGAAGAAAGAACTTGCAATTGGAATAAATACATTTGAAGGCAGATGAAAATTTTAAAATTAATATTTTTGTATTTGGTTTTTATTTTCGATGAAAAAATACTTTTTTGCTTTTTAACAATAATAATTAAGATCTAACAAAATTTTAAATCAACTGGTGTGAAGCAACAAAATGGCTCATCGTAATTCTTTTGGAAATGAAATTAATTTCAAATATTTTATACACTGCAAAAAGTAGGCTTTTACCTTCAAATGTATTTACAGAAGAACTGGAATTTGGATGACAACGTCTTCGCCATTACCCATTGAAGAGGGTCTCTTATAATAGTGATAGTGATGATGATAACAATAATGATAATATTAATAATAATATAGTGATGATGATAGTGTTAATGATAATATGGTAATAATGATAATAATAGTGTTAATGTTAATAATAGTAATGATAATGATAGTGGCAGTGATAGTAATGATAGTAATGATGATGATATTAATGATAGTGATGATAAAGAAATTGGTAATAATGATAATAATAATAATAGCTGTGATAATAATAATAGTGATGGTAATAGTGGCCGTATTAATGTTAATGACAGTAATATTAATATATATATATATATATATATTTTTTTTAATTTTTTTTATGTATTTCATATTTATTTATTAAAAAGCGCCCGATAGCTCAGTGTTAGAGCACTCGCCGAACCAAGCGAGGGTCCCAGTTTCGTACTGGCCTGATCTTACAACATGAACTGGCTCTCCTTACAACTCTTTGGCTCCGTCCTGCTCGGTCGTTAAATGAGTACACCTCCTCCTTGATTAGGGATCTGCCCTATGAAGGTGTTTATCTTTGTAAAAAAAAAAAAAAAAAAAAAAAAATATATTTATATACATATATACAGCAAAGTAGAGCCGATAAATTATTTGCAACCTCAGAATCATCTATTTTAATAT
>JABUQX010027158.1:15000-24734 GCA_015478945.1 Trachelipus rathkii | reverse complement strand
TCACTAAACTTCTTAACTGGGTTTATTAACGAGGAGGTCCCTCTCAGAAAAGCTATCGTTAAACGTTCATAACAACACTTTGGGCACCGAGATGCTCATGCCTTATCAAATCTACAAACAATTCAGTTTTCATAGTTTGAGGAATTTTAAATGATAACTATGTCGAAGACTTCTCCCAGGCTTATAGCATATCACTTAAACTTTTTGAACCATGAGCTCCGTACCTTGTTTGATAATGCACCTCTTCAGTTGCGCCAACATGTGGTTCATGCATGATGGGCTCCTGCACACTTTAGTGCTGCAGTCCGTGAACACCTGAATGAGACCTTTCCAATCAATGGATAGGTCGAAGTGGCCCAGTTCTGTCGCGCAAGCTTCAACAGACCTAATCTTGAGAATTAAAACTCCTTAGTCGACTCTCTCCAATCACATAGTTGAATGACCTACGATTAAGATTATTAACGATTGAAACGATCAAACCAGACTCCGGATATTTACACCCGGGATCCGACAATCGATGAGAGACGCCTTGACGCGAATAACACGGAGTCTTTTCAACATTTTAGTCTTGATATCATTTTAGTTCTTTAGAAACATGTATGTTTAATGCTGTAACAAAATTAAACCTATCATACAATAATAATCATTGATGCACCTCCATACTTTCCGATGAGTTGTCGTTACCCTACATACTTTTAACGTCCTCCATTTTATAAATTTTAGAGTTGTAACCTTACTTGTTATCTAATAACCAAGAATTTAGTATAACAAACATACAGAACCACCAGTAAATACTAAGACATTACGTCTATTCCCTTCGGTTAGGAACCATTACCTTAATCTTTTGCATTCTATCAGTACCAAATTTTTTACCTTAATTTTAATCACCCTATATATATATACTATATATAGATATATATATATATATATAAAATAATATACTATATAATATATCATATAATTATATTATATATATATATATACTATATATATATATATATATGTATATATATTTAATTCAACTTCAAAGAGTAAACATCCGCATCCCGAAATCCGGCGCATCCTCATTGCTGTAATCCCGCATTCAAGCACCAATCGCATCCGCATCCCGATCTCATCTTTAAGATCCGCATTCCGCATCGCTCGCATTCCTATCCGCAAACAGTAATTTTGACATCCGGTCATCACTGATATATTTATATATATATTATATATTTATATATTATATAATTATATAAAATATTATTTATATATATATATTATATATTATATCTATTTATATTTATAATATATAAAAATTTAGCTATAAAAATATCTATATATTCATAATTCTATAATATTATATATATATATATATATATTATTATATAGTATAAATATATATTATATAAATATATATATATATTATATATTATATATATTATATATTATATATATATATATATATAGTTATGTATATATTATAATATACTATATATATATACGGTAATTATAATATTATTATTTATTATATATATATAAATATATATATATATATATATTATAGTATATATATATATATATATAGTATATATATCTATATATATTATAATATATATTTTATAATATATATATATATATATATAATTATATATTTATAATATTATAATATATTATATTAATATATAATATATATATATATTTATAGTATATATATATATATATTATTTATTATATATACTATATATAGTATATATATATATATATTATTATATATATATTATGAATATATTATATATATATAAATATATATATATAATATATTATACTTATATTATATAATATATTATAATAACAATTATATATATATATAATTTATATATATATTATTATATATATATATATTATATAATATTATATATTATATATTCAAATATATTTCAGACTGAATGAATTCTTTAATTAGTTTCTATTTGAGCGTAATAGTGATTATATGTATAATCCTTCATTTAAAATGTTTTTTTTATTTTCTGATTTATATGTATTAAATTATACTTCCTACAACACGTAGTATTTTTTCTTCCTACACAAAAAAGATCATACAAAAATTTAACCTTTAAAAAAAAATAAATCTAATTCTCAAAAAAGTGTATTAGAAAATATTCCTTTTGCAAATTTAGACAAAGATAATATGTTTCACCTAAAATAATAATAAAAAATATATAAAATAATACACAAAATATTTAAAAGCGAAAAAGAAACATTAAAAGTAATGATGAGATAAATTAATTAAATATAATATATTTATTATATTCTATATATATATATATATAATAATATAAAATATATTATATATATATATATATATATATATTTATAAATATATATATATATATAATATATATATATATTTTATATATATTATATATTATATATAATTATATATATAATATATATATATATATATATATATATAATATTATATATATCACTATATATATATATTAATAATATAATGTGTGTGTGTGTGTCTTGCGTTGATGTGTGTATGTGTGTGTAAGTGAGAAAGCTAACTTCTGTAATGTAGATGTTTGGCGATAATCTTCTTCTTTGAAGTTCCCCACTGGCAGTCTGTTGGGGTAGTAACGGTTGGTATTTTCTCTTGCTTGTTGCCTTCTTTACAGTTGGCAAAGAGATTTTTCTTTGATAGCTCCTAACTGTTTTTCTTCTTTTTTGCCTGACGCCCGACATCGATACGACGCAATATATCGGCTTCTCGTTAAAGCAGCTTTCTTCACCAACAAGAAGCTATTATGGTTCTTATCTCTGTTGAGTACCTTCTCACCAACAGCAGCCATATGGTAACGCTGTTGGCATTCGAGCTAATGAATCTCAACATAAGTGGTTTTAACCCTTTAAATATTATTTTTTTATATATGGTCGTTAAAAGGACACTTTAGTTTTGGTTAATTAATTAAAAATCATCTTTATAATTCAAATGGGTCTCAACTTACGTTAGTGGACGTAATAATATTTCCTACATTCTACTATCCATTAAAATATTTGCTAACGGACCATTTAAGCTTCTTCAACATTTAACCTTATTTTACAAAGCCCATCACATAAATGATCCGCCAAAAATACCTTTAGTAATATGTTTAAGAAATAAAGATGTGAACAAAGTATAAGCAATATTTTTTATACGAAGCATTATAACAATCGTATAACAATAAATATATTTTATGCTAATATATTAAAAGTAATCATAATAAACAAAATTTATGATTAAAAGAGTGAAATATAACTATTCTTTAGGACACAAAGTTTCGCTGTATTTTGGTCTTTCTTTGACTTCCATTTTTTAAAACGTTTCGCTCAATAAATTTGAGCATTTAAACGTTATAGAATTAACTTCTATTACAAATTATTTATATCTTTATAATATGTTAATCAATATCGACAATTCACCTCTATATATTATTTATGTACATATATTTATATAATATTATAATATATCTATATATTTATATATTATATAATATAATATAATATATATAATTATAGATATATATAATATATATATATAGTATATAATATATAATTATTATAATATATATACAGTATATATATCTATGTATATATATAATATATATTATATATATAGATATATATTATATTTTTTTATTATAAATATTTTTACGTTATTATTCCCTTTGTATATATAAATTATAATAAAAAATATTAAAGCTCTGTAGTTTTGCTTATATAAATATTATAAATAAATTTATATTATATTAATTATATATAGTGTATATCATATTTATATTAATTATATATTATATATATATAATATATATAATACTTATATATATATATTATATATATAATATATATAATATATATATATAAATATATATAAATATATTATTATATATTATATAATTTAATATATTATATATTATATATATATAGTATATATATATATATATATTAATAAATCTATATATACGTATTATATATATTAATTATATTATATATAATATATATAAATAATATATATATTATATATATATTATATATTATATTCTATATATTAATTATATATATTAAATATATATTATATATATATATATATATATTATATATCTACTTATATTATATATATTATATTTATATATATTATATATATTTTATATATATATATTATATATATAATATTATTATTTATATATAAATCGCCAGTTAAAAGAGAAATTGACCGCGACTCCGCAAAAATTCCAATTAACATTTTGTTCTCGTCATTGTCTTGAAATCAATGTCCCGCAAGAATACAGAGCAAAATAAAAAACAACTACAAACAGACAAAGAGAGAATTGATGATAAAAAGATAAGTTAGTAATAGATAGTAAGTTAGATAAGGTAAAGTATTGATAGAGATAATAGATAGAAGAAGATAGATAAAGAGTAATAGTATTAGATAGATAGAATAGTAGATAGTAATATAAGATTAGAGTAGATTAGATATATAGATAGATAATATATAGATAGATAGATAGATAGATCTAGATAGATAGTTGATAGATAGTAGATAGATAGAATTAAAGAAAGGCGTAGTAACATATTGTAAGAAAATAATTATTAAAAAATTAATATGAAGAACAATAAGGAAAATCGAAATATGACTGGTACTAGTACCTGAGACATCATTGTAATAAAAATAATATAACTAAGTTTAAGCTTAAATTAAATTCCTAAAAATATATTATTCATAATTTATTATTCAATGGACAAGGAAATTTTTGCAAAAGTTTTGAATATTTTTAATTAAGTTTGAAAATTTAATAAACTAATATTAAATTTTAAAGGTGAAGCAACTAAACTTTATTTTTATTTTTTTTTAGAGTTATTATAAAAAAAAAAACACTAAATATAAATAATAATGAAAATAATAATAATATAATAATAATATATAATCAATTATATATAAATAATAATAATAATAATAATAAAATATAATTAATAATATAATATATATATATTAATAAAAATGAATATAATGAAAACAATAATAATATAAAGAGTAATAATATAATAATAATAATAATATAATATTAATAATAATAAGGTAAAAAAAACAAACAATTCGGTTTTAATAATAGGATGAATTTCCAATAAAACTAACAATAACTAGGATACTGTATAGCCTAGATCATCATAATATAATAATAATAATAAACTAATATAATAATAATAATATAATATAATAATAATAATTTAATAAGAATCAATAATAATAATATTAATAATAAATATTAATATATAATAATAATCATAATAATGAATTATAAATAATAATGAATAATAATAATTATAATAATAATAATATTATATAATAATAATAATAGATATAATAATAAACAGGGAAAGAGAACAACAAAACCAAACACCACCACCACACCCAACCACAACAACACACAACAACACTAACAACAACACAAACAACAACAACAACCAACACAACAACAACAACAAAAACAACACCACATCAACAACAAAAGAGCAAGGAGAGAGCAGATAAAAAACGAGATGGACACGAATGGTAGTGAAAGAGGTTAAAGGAAGAGAAGAGAAAAGTAAAGGAGAGGAGAGGAGAGAAGAGGAGAGGAGAGGCGAGAGGAAGAGAAGAGAAGGGAAAGAGGAGAGAAATATAATGTATAGAATAATAATATAAATAATTATAATAATAAAATAATATAATATGATAATAATAATATTAAATATATAATAATTAAATTTAATAATATAATAATAATACAAATTATTATATATATTATATATAGATATTCAAATATATATAATAATATAATATATAATCAATAATAATAATTAATAATAAATAATAATAATAATATATGAATTATAATAATATAATAATAATAATAATAATAATATAATAATAATAATAATAATAATATTAATATAATATAATAATATTATAATAATAATAATAATAATACTAATAATAATAATAATAATATAATAATATATAATAATATTTATAACAAAAGAAACTTTACTCCAAGTTTCAGCATATTTATAAATAAGAATTTATTCACTCATCATTCTGGGGGAAAAGAAGCTTAGCAGTGTTATTTTAAAATATTCGTGTGGCCTTCAAATCATTTTCTAAATTAAACATAATAACTGTGCTTGTTCAAATGTGGAAATCAATCTCAACATATACAGAATATAGCATTTTTATAGTGCGATTTTTGAGCACCGCAACCACATCCACCAAATTACATCAATTACAATATTCCAGATTCCTTCATTATCTGAGATAATTAGATATTTGATACCCCCCATGCAAGTATATGCAAATTAATATTGAGGATACAGGGAAAATACAGCTTGAAGTCTTTAATACGTAGACTCCACGAAGGTGAATCAAATCTCAGATCCGCAATTAAGGCAAATAAGCAGAATATACTGCTCAAGAGCAAATCTGTTCCAATATTAACCAAACCAAATAGTCCATAATCAATTACTGACATTTCTCTTGGCCATACCGGCCCATTTAAGATCAAAAGGAAATAGGGTCTAAGCGCAATAATCATCGCATTTAGATGTTAATGGTTATAGCAGCCTATTTGCATTTGCTACAGTCTCAATAGATCTCAAGCCATCCTCTGCATTGCTTAAGGGACTTTGCCAAAGTCCGCGTCAGTAGAGCAAGCATCAAATCTGCACACAAAAGGAAAGTATATACTTTGTAATATCATTGATGAAACTTCTAAAACACGGAGGACACAGACACAATCCTTGTAAAACATCGATAGACACAGAAGGACTGAGAGGGGCCAACAAATCCCGTACTGGTCCTTTCTTAACAAATAAGAGCGTAATAAATTCAATAATATCTTCTTCTTATACCATACATCAATTTTTTAACAAGACTTTACAGGGAACAGGTGTCAAATGCTTTGGTGTAGTCAAGAAATACTGGAAAAGTAAAAGGTTTTTCTCAAACGTTTTATGATAAGCCATGGTCTTCAAAATATGAACGGAGACGATTATATATCCCTCAATATCTTAGAAAGTCGAAATCGAAATTGGGGTTTTTATTTTATCTTGCTATTGCCAATTGAATTATGGGAATCCCAGCTATTTTCAAAAACTCAAACATGACTCCCTTAGTGCAGTATTAAATATTCTCCAAACACAAGATAGATCCTCTGACACCAACTTTAAAAATTTAACAGGAGCAAGGATCCTGATGAAAGTTATCACATTTCAGATCCAATACAATATTACTTATCGAATTTCCTCCTTGGGTGCAGTGAAAAGGTAAATGGACATAGATGTATTCTCAAATAGATCACCATTAGAAACCGAGTCATTACTTAAAATGAAGCAACATCGGAGATCAATAAAATCATTATTATTAATATTAGCATAACAGGATCTGCAACATCAAGTGTATTTTCTGTTAAAGCCAAGACCTATCACAGTTCTTCCTATGCAAATGACTATTAAAAATTTGCCACATTGTTAGGCGATTCCTCTCTTCATTCTCGATTTTTTTACTCCACTATATTCTTTTGCCATTTTATTTATTTAAATATTACGATATTTCTGAAAGCCTGTTGAAAATGGTATTACATTTAATTTATAAAGGCTAATTTTTTTTTGTTTTTTCCGAATAAATTGCAAAAGATCATCATTGATCCATAGACACTTTGAAGACAAATCACCAAATACTTACTGACAGTGAGAAAAGGAAACAGTTTTTAATCGTGATTCAAGATCATATAAAGAAACTACTTCACTAAGAAATTCTATTTTGGCAACTAAAATGCTCCTAATCGATTAAATGGAGAATAAATTTAGCTGCTTGCTATTACCACAAAACCTTTTTTTACGCAATGATTTCCTAAAGAATGTTTATTTTATCAATATTAAGAGCACATATGTAAACTTAATTGAGGATCAATCGGGTATAGTAATCTTCAGATCTGATAAGTTAGTCAAAAATGTATCAATCAAAATGACATAGGAGGGACGGTAATTGTTTAATAAAAATTTAGCTTAAAAAAAAAACAGGGAGTAAATCGCAATGTCATATTGTTAAGCAAGTTAATATTAAAATACAACATATTATTGAAGACACCTAATCTGTTCCAAATTGTATTCTAAAAAGTATAATAAATTATAATATTAGTTGAGTGAAAGTTATGATTATAAGTATTTGTGAAATATATTATTATTATTATATTATTATTAATTCTAGTTTATAAATACTTTTCATTATTTATTATTATTCTATTATTATTATTTATTATCTCATTTTATTATATTCTTATTATTATTTATTATCTATTATTCTTATTATTATTATTATTAAAGATAACGAAAAAATAACATAATACTTTTTATCTATTTTTATTATATTTTATTATTATAGGTTATTTATATTCTTATTATTATTTTATCATTATTATATTTATTATTATTATTATTATTTATATTATTATTATTATTAATTCTATTATTCTTATATATATATCTATATATTATTATTTATATATTATTATTATTATTATTAATAGTCTTTATTATTATATTTATTTTTGATTAAGTGTGTTTATTATCATTGGTAATTTGTAATTATTATTATTATTATTGATGTAATTATTATTTATTATTATTATTTAATATTTTAATTATTATTTTATTAATTATATTTTATTATTTTATTTTATTATTATATTATTATTATTATTATTATTATTATTATTATTATTATTATTATTATTACTATTAGATTAGTATCAGTATTATTATCTATATTGCCTAACTGTCAACTCGATCTATTTGCTCCGAGTAATGATTTACTAAGAGACTTAGCTGATCTTTTTAAGTAGCTCCCTACTCAGGTTGCTGATGGTTCCATGTGGGGATGTCTCGAAGGCGACGATTTCTTTTTTTCTTGTCTTCTGCTTTGGCTGCTGTTTTCTGAAAACAATCTTATGAGATGTGTTCATTCTGGTTCACCGTTTGTAAGTGATTGAGATACTTTTTTTTTATTTTCACACCACTCAACGGTACAGGGCGGCATTAAGCTATCTTTCTTCTTATTCCTCAACTAAAGGTTTTGTTATTTTTTTTTAATATCGTTATTGCCCACATAAGTTACCTTTATAGGGAAAAGACGTTACAACAGCTGTTCTTATTAGCTGATTTATTAAAAAGAGCATCTTACTTACTATGATAATGGTTGCAGTGCATAAGAGTAGAATAAGTTTTTACAAAAAATATATTATATTTATAATATAATTAATATATTAATATATATAATATAAATATTAATATATATATATTATATTATAATATTATATATATATATTAATATATATATAAATATTATAGTATATTATATTATATATATATATAATATATTATATATATATGTATACTATATTATATATAGTAGTATATATATATATACTTAATATATATATATAATATTATATAATATATATATTATATTATACATTATATATATATATATACTATATATTATATATTTATCATATATATATATATATATTTATTAATATATATTATACAATAATTCATATATATATATTATTCTATATATAATATTAATATCTGTTTTATCCTTTATATGTAAAAATAAATATAGATTTTTATATTTATCTTCTTATATTTTATATTCTATATATATTATATAT
>JABUQX010027158.1:0-5000 GCA_015478945.1 Trachelipus rathkii | reverse complement strand
GTTTTTGAATATGTTTTTTTTTTTTTTTTTTTTTTATTTTTTTTTTATTTTTTTTTTTACAGTTTCCGCAATAAAATTTTGCCAGATTTCAACAATGTATTCCTTTGTCCTCCATCTATTGTGATTTGAGATATGTATCTATGAAAGTTGTCGCTCTAAACCAAAATTCACCATAACTTATATATATATATTAGATATATATAAATATAATATATATATATATTTATAAAATATATATATATTTAAATAATATTATATATATATATATATATATATTATAATATATATAATATATATAATAAAATATATATAATTAGTATATAATATTTATAGTATAAAATATATATATTATATATAATAATAATTATATATTATATATATATATTATATATATAATATATATTATATATACTACATATATATATATATATATATATATAATATATATATATATTATATAATGATAATATAACATAAGTATAGTATTGCTGACACCTTGCGCATGGCAAGCTTTTCGAGATGAAGGAGCAGAGGTAGTTGATTAACTTGAATATAATCTATCATATGTGATTAAACTGCCACAGACGAGTTTTGTGACCGGTAGGTCCCCCCTAAGGGGTCACCCCCGAGAGCGTACAGCCGCTACGCCGCGTTTTATACCCTTTTGCTTTCCAAACCCGAAGATTGAGTAAGCTAACGGTAATCATCGACCCAGTGTTCCGATTGCGTGAGAGAGAGCGCGCGCGTGCGCGCGAGCGCGCGCGTGCGCATACACATACACATACCATTATTATTATATTAGCGTCGAAATTCGAAACGAATCTGAAGATCGAAAAAGATAAATCCTGTAAGGGATCGTTTTTTACCACTACCGAACTTCTTTCGCCGTGCCGCGTCTTCGCTCCGTCAACTTCGACGTTTAAGAGCCAGCTGCCTCCGACTCCGAACTTATCTTATCGTGCTAAAATTTGGAGTTGTGATATGTAACCTCAGTGTATGACGAAGTACGTCCCACAGGGTCCCCCGAAGACCCGCCACCCCACCTTTGAAAATCGAAGTGTTCGATATTGCTGAAATTTGTGTCAGAGGATTCTGAGTGAGTTCCTAGAAATACTTGCATTGTGATCTGAACGAGTGGCTCGGCAACGTGCTGAGCCACTGCGGTGCAAGTTAATAAACATTCGTTCATAACAACAAGGTTGGTGTCCTTATAAGGGTTATCGAGGTAGTAAATCTTGAATATGATGGTTATAAGGAACCCCATAGGTGTCTAGACACCCATATATGGGTCCGGACTGAAAAAAGATGCACAGATGGAAAACAGAGTCGAAGGAGAAGAAGAAGATGAAAGATGAATAAGAGGGAAAAGATGAAGAAGGAGCTGACTCAGAGGAGTGGAGTATGACAGCTGCCGTGCGCTCCGGTCGGTGCCGAGTTATTAAAGTATGTTGTAATCGATAACAATTGGTGTCTAGATATTATGTTATTGAACCTGGTAGATTATCGAAAAGTAAGATGGTTTCCAAACATCCAAGAAATTAAAAAAAAAATAAATGAAATGAAAATAAATAAATAAACATTTCTTATTCTTTTATATGTTTATAATTTTATATAATCTTTTACACACTCTAAGCAGTAAATCAGTAAATCAACCACCCAACCTACACCCCCTGGACAGTTGTGATCTATTGATCTATTAATCTATGATTCGTGACTTAAGTCAAATTTTTTACTAAAATTTTATGTTTTACATTACCCTAAATCATAAATCAGTAGAATCAAACCACCATTCCACCCTCCCTCCTGGACCACTTGTGATCTATTGAATCATTGATCTATTGATCATTATCTATTTATAAGTCAAATTTTTTACTAAAATGTCATGTTTTACATACCCTAAATCAGTAATGCAGTAAATCAAACCACCATCACCCTCCCTCCTGACCAGTTGTGATCTAATGATCTATTGCTTTTACCCTGCTATTATCTATTGATCTATTAAATAAGGTCAAATTTTTTACTAAAAATATCATGTTTTACATACCCTAAATCATAAATCAGTAAATCAAGCCAACAACCAGCCACCCTGACTCTGTGATCTATTAAACTATTGATCTATTGATCTTTTGATCTATAGATATTGATCTATTGATTAAGTCAAATTTTTACTAAAATGTCATGTTTACATACCCATAAAGCAGTAAATACACTAAATCAAAGCCACCAAACCTACCCTTCTGACCAATCATGATCTATTGATCTATGATCTAATTCATCTATTGATCGATTTATCTATTGATCTATTGATTAAGGTCAAATTTTACTAAAATTTTCATGTTTACAACCCTAAATCAGTAAATCAGTAAATCAAAGCCCACCCAACCTTACCCTTACGACCAATTTCATATCTATTGATTCAATTGAATCTATTTTATACATCTAATATAGGATGTAACTAATATTCATGATCAAATAACTTTGTCCCTATTGATTGAAGTACAAATTATTTTACTAAAACATCGCTACACCGGAGTTGTTTAGTTACTATCACACCCTCTACCAATTGCTTTTTATATTTATATATTTAGACTGAAATAAACAATTTATCCACTAATTCCAACCTCCCATCTCTCCGCACAATCCATCTCGTTTTGACTTCTATGATTAGTTCACTAAAATACAATTTTGCACCTCAATGTCTCCACACTCACGAGATGTGTCATTGTCATGCTATTACACACATTTATACACTTAAAGGACATTATATTTTAAGCCTTAAAACACCCTATTGACACTATCTATTTAATTACATGAGACTAGACATTTATTCATATAGAAGGAAATCTTACGTGAACACAATGCTAGAGTCACATTCGTGACTTCAAATGTTACATGGAGTAACTATATATCGAAACGATGATACTTTAATGTGAAATAACTAATTAATGGACAAAAGACTATAAACCTATCACATCCTTTATAAAACACTAATAACTTTAACATTTAACAAAGTCCACACTTTATATATATATATATATTATATATTATATATATATATTAACATCAGTTCATAATAAATGATAATACGAACAAAATACATAACCTCAAATAAACGTAATCTATTAATTATACACACTTTTGTACAACAACCATATCTCAATAATAACGATTATGTAATATTTACAACATAAACTCATTTATGAGTAATATAATAATAACGTTAAATTTATTCTCTATAACTAGAGGTATATGTTAAATATAGTAATCATTATACTTATAACATCAACGAATATATCGTTACTATACATTAATAAGAGTGATTATCACCATCATAAAATATATAATATATAACATGAGTGTATCAATATGTAACTAAATGAAAAATATGTATCATAATAAGATCTCAAAACGATACCTATCAACACTCATATAACACGTGAGATAATTAAACTTTTTAAATACATTAAACTAAATAAATTTCACCACTAACCTTATACCATACACAGCATATTAATAATAATAAACTATAACATTAGTGTATTAGCTCAATAAATATTACGTTATAATATAACCAACTCTTTACTTATGTATTATATGATCTAATACATTCTATTTTTAATTAATATGTGTGAGCAAATACATATATTATGTATATAGAATAGTAATATAAATCCTTTAGTGAGTATATATTATCACAAGTACATCATCTTCGTTAGCTTTATTGAAGTCACTGTATATCTGTATTCTACTACCTATTTCACAACATAACTTTTTATTATCAGAGAGTGCGCGACTTAAAGAACTTGCGGTTAGGACAATCTTGTTATTCGTTTTAATATCCTCATGATTCGAGAGATAATGGAAAATTATTTTAATTATCCTAATACTTTGTTTTATTCAGTTTATTTTTCTTTATAAACATCTTAGTCACTTTTCAAACATATCTTATACTAACATATAATTAACGTTATTATAATAATCTATTTTAATATAATATACTAATATATAATAATATGACTCATAGTATATATATAAATATTTATATAATCAATATAATAATAATATAACTTTGATTTATGTTATATATACATAAATAACTATACTATAACGCTTCAGTGATCATATACCCTTAGTACATAACTACTCCATAAGTACATATAGTTATAAATAGTGATCGAATGTTATAAGTTTAAGTTTTATTTTTTTAGGTATATATATATATATAGCTTTCTTTTTTAGAGACTATTATAGTTTCACTACTATACTTTATATTAACTAATAAAGATAATAATACTCATAACTATTATTATCTAAAACATGAAATAATTGATATTTGCTTTAAAACCATCTGCATAAAGTGAGCTCATAAATATAATATATATATATTAATAATTATTGACTATACCTTTACTGATCAGGATATAATATATATTTAAATACTACAATACGTACCATACATTGACAATTTCTCTCATGTGTGTCCAGATCCATTGCTAGTATTTTTAATATATAACTAGATATATATTAAATATCTAAAATGACGATCATTATTCTGATTTTGGATAATATATATAACAAGATAAACTCCTTCAGTTGAAATAAGATTAATCAATACAATAAACTAAATGAGTAGTAAGATGCGGTGGATATAATATATATATATAAATACTTATCGTATTTCCTCCAATCCAACTGACATGCCAAAACATCCCCAGGATCAGTCACTGTGTCTTGCTAGAACATACACACCTATGAAAAAATAGATATAGTAAACATCCCTAAACTGTAATTGAGGATGTCCTTCTTTCAACCAATTCAGAGAAAGTAGAACAGAATACGACGTTTACGAGGATGAACCATATTCAGTTTCAAAAGGGATATATGCAGCGTTCGACAACAACAACAACAACAACCTGTACAGAGGACAAAAGAAGTTTCCGATAATAACTATAACTCCAGAGCGAATTATTTAATTTATGGTCGAAAGTATATATACTATA
>JABUQX010027157.1:40000-89990 GCA_015478945.1 Trachelipus rathkii | reverse complement strand
TGACAGGTTTACGATACATTATATTTATATATATATAATAATTAATATATTATATATATATATATATATAATTATATATACTATATATATATATTACTATATATATTATATATAGTATATATATGATTAAAATTAGTCATGACGTCACAGTATACGTAACGCGGAAATCCTGACGTGTGAGTATGACGTCACGCGGAGCTTGCACATAAATTTCTACTTCGCATGGTCATAGGGCAACAGGGCTAGCATTCCGGTCCTTTCCTTCTGCTTTTATTACTCCTGGACCAGCGTTGGAATCTTATGGCCTAGAAGCAGGATCTTCTGGAGAGCTCTGTGAGAACGAGTTTTGAGGCCTAATGGAAGAAGATGCTAGTTCTACTGAAAGGGCGGGAAAGTTCGAAAACCCTACCTAGAGTGTTTACTCGAGGACTGGCGTCCGAAGCCATTGCGCCGAGAAATAGTCTTCTAGAGTGGCGTCTAGGGTTAAGAGTTCGGGCCAGAAGAAGAAGATGCCGGACCAACTGGACAGGCGAAAGCCCTTCCTGGGAATTGTTAACGAAATTATAGATATTATAATATATATATATATATATATATATATATATATATATATATATATATATATATATATATATATATATATATATATATATTATATATATATTATACCTATATATTATATTATATTATATATATATAATTATATATACTATATATACTGCGTACTTGAAGATTTTACTTGGGTAGGATATATATATATAATATATATATATATTTTATATATATATATATGATATATATATATATATATACTATATATATATATATTATATATATATATAATATTATATATATATATATATGTATATATATATATATATATACGATAATATATATATATTTAATAATATATAAATATATATATATATATAATATAATATTACAGAGAGAGAGAAGAGAGAGAAGAGAAGAGAGAGAGAGAGAGAGAGAGAGAAGAGAGAGAGAGAGAGAGAGGAAGAGAGGGGAATTTAAAATTCTTTTTTTCCAAATTTATTCGTTCGTTTTCGCCTGAGTGAAAAGTTTCGTTTCGTGGATTCTCTTATTTTCGTCGTACAGCTAGATAACGATGTGTGGCATGACCTTATATTCATTACTAGTTATTTGAATTATGAAAATCATACTGCTAGCATTAAGTTTTATCTTATAACAGAGTAGGAAGCCAAATTTTCAAAACTAATTTAGTTAAGATAATTGTTTTGGGTGATGTTATTGTTTTACTTAACCTTTATTTATAAGTCCGTTTTCTTTTTTCACTTCATCTAAACTTGTAATAGTTTAGTTAACTTTACCCTTTAATTTTACGTTCAACAAAGACTCAAAAATATTGGTTGGGGACCTACCTACCCTACCTACTCTATGTATACACCTTGATATATATATATATATATATATATAATATATATATATATTATATATAATTTATTATATATATATATTATAATATAATATATATATATATATATATATATATATATATATATATATATATACTATATATATATATATATTATATATATATATATATTAATATATATATATATATATATATATATAATATATAATATAAGAATATACATATATATATATATATATATTTAAATTTTTTTTCTTTTTACATTACATAAAAAATATTGTTTTCCAATTATTTTTTTTTTTTAATTTAAATATTTTTAATTTTTTAAAAATAAAATCGTTGATAATTGATAAAACAATTATAATATCGATAATTAATTAAATATCGATGTACACTGGAACAACGCATTTCGACCGTCATTCTTCATCCCTACACGAACGAAAAAAGCCAAAAAGTTACATTTATCCTGGCGTTTTTTTTCATATTTTTATTAAAAATATGCATTTATAATATACTCTAATCGGTAAAAAAAAACTTTAAAAAATTTTTTGATACCATTTTTATAAATTTGAAGTTTATAGTTTTAATGTAATAGTTACGTAAAGTTTATTTACCTCAGCTAAACTATTACCAATATATGACCTTAACTGACCCATTGGAGGGTACCTCTACTAGCACTGGCCTATTCGCTAAAAATACCAACCCTATATTGCTGGTTCCTAATAACAATATTGTGATCTTAATGAAATCTACTGACAATCATTCTTTCTTTAATTATCCTAAAAGAATTACCTCTTTTAAAGGAATCTCCTTTTGGTAGGTATATATTGTTTAGGACTTACCCTGCATGTTAGGTAGAGGGGTGGGATATTGATTTGAAATTTCCTATCTGAATAAATTAGAGATAGACCTCCAGCATATTACTAAGCTAGGATCTCATCCCATAAGGCAGTGGTCTCCAAAGTGGGGTACGCGTACCCCGGGGGGTACTCAGAGTGATACTTGGGGGTACGCCAAAGAAGTAGCCTCACGATCACTTGCCAGTGTATGATCTTGTATCAAGTGAGTGTGATATATATATATATATATATATATATATATATATATATATATATATATATATATATATATATATATATATATATATATATATATATATATATATATATATATATATATATATATATATATATATAGATATATATATAATATAACTCGGTGACAAATTTTATGCATCACCCGTAAATATAATTTTAACTCTTTCATATTGGGGAAATGTAGGGCTAGTATTTATTTATGTGTTCTAATATAAACTCGGGAGTGTTGCACAGGTTATAAATGTATAAACTTCTATTAAACAACAGTGTGTAGGCGAATTAATGGCATAATAAAGGGAAAGCCGAAAAATAATATGGATATGATGATTTTAGTAATCAACAAAACAATATTCTACAAATTACAATGTGAATGCAGCATTAAAGTGTCTAATAATGGGCTGTACCCCTTCTGGCCCTTCCAACTTTCTCCAAGCGATTCGGCTTTGAGAAATAATCTTGGAGATGGTCTCATGGGGGATGTTGTCAAAGCGTTTGCAAGTTCCCTGAGTGTGGACGGAGCATGTTCAACGGTATGTGGTAGTGCAGCAAAATATAGACCCGCACCCAACCCACTTTAGCAAATATATTTCGTCTTCTTTTGATTTCTTCCTTTTTCTTAGTCACAAATGAATGTTTGATTGGTACATTGCGTTGTGTCAAACTAAATTCTCTTATATATCTATTCCGGTGCTTAATCTAATAAAATATCCTTTATATGTGTACTGGTGTTTTTATTTGCTTTTAACTCTTTAATTAAATAAATTAAATAACCATGCTTATTCAGTATTTATATCCCTAGTATCTAGTATTGTAGTATTATCTTAGTCACTTTCAGGTATCAAAATCACTCTAATTGATCGTTGACGTCTCTCCAAACTGTTACACTCTTTACTATAATATTCTTGTTATTATACAAAGCTCAAAATTAACAGAAATATTTCGAAATTAAAGCAGTCTGGTGCTTTAGTATAATGTCAACTCTTGTATCCAATTAAACTTCCAATCAAATTGCAAGTTCACTCCAATTAAAATAAACCAAAACTTCGTAAAATAATTCAATCTAAAAACGATTGAACCACCTGTAAAATTAAAGTCATTAACCGTAAGGTAATTCGCAAAAATAAATATCCAATTACAAATTCAAACCTGAATCGTAAATTATAAACTGAATCAGACTCAAATACAACAATGATCAGTTGTCACTATGCAAGGTTACTTTCGAAATGATCAATCGCCAAAATAACTCCAAGTCTAAAAACCAAAATCTAAATAAATCTAATTGAAAACTAATAACTATAAAATCAAAGTAAAACCAAAAATATCGATCTCAAATTAAACTAAGTCCATAAATCAAATTTAATAACTTAAATCCTAAATCTATATATCTATTTATATTTATTTATTAGTTAGCTTGAGATAGGTTAATTATAGTTTGCACTTGTTGCAGATTACAAAAGTTTCCACGGTCCAAATACAAACTACGCTCCACTTCGTCCTATGTTTCAAACAAACGACTATAAGTTTTTAAAGACAAGTTTTCAGCTTCCGTAATTATCGCCAATATGAAAAACGCATATATCACGCTATTACTACCATACTACCATAACCTTCGAAAATCATCAATTGTTGATAAAACTTTTATATTATTTATTAGCCTCTCTTCCGATTTAATCACGTCATATTATGCCCAATTTTAATGCTAAATAAAAGAAAAACAACATTAAATTCGAGACACAGATTTAATACATATATATATATAATATAATAATATTATATATATATAATAATATATATTATTATATAAAATATATAATATATATATCTATATAAATAATAAATAATAGAATAACAATAAAATATATACTAATATATAATATAGTATATAATAATAAAAATAAATATAATTAAAAAAAATATATATATATAAATATATAAAATATATGTATAATATAATATATTTAATATATATTATTTATATTCTTTTTTTTTTTATTTGTTTTTTTTATTTAATTTTATATATATATTTATTATATAATATAATATTCTATATAGAATTTTATTATATATATAAATATATATATATATGTATATATATATATAATATAGAATATAATATATATATATATAGATATATTATATAATATATAATATTATATTAATATATATAATATATATATAATAATAATAATATATATATATATAATATATAACAAAAATAATAATTTATTACATATAAATTTAATAATATAATATATATATATATCAATCTCGGGTTCAACGGGTTGGCATTTCTGCTCACGCTGTGGTGTGTTCATTTGATTACGAGCCTCATAACTATTATATAAATCAAAAAAATATATATGTATTGAATAAAATAGTCCTGGCCACAAGAAAAAGTTGCTTCTTCCAAGCGTCTTAAAAAAAAAAGAAGAAAGAATGTTTCCCAAGGCTCAACAACAAACGTTATTCTCATCTGTCAGTTCAGGAGCGTGCAATAGGGCTTTCTCTACGAATTCTTTCAAAAATATAATCAAATTCAAAATATTATATAAATATATTAATATATAGTATATATATATATTATAGTAAAATATATATATAACTATATATATAATATATATATATATATATATAATATATAATATATTATATATAATATATAATATATATAGATATATAAAATATATGATATTTATAATTATATAACTATTATAATATAATATATAATATATAAATATATATATATATATAGATATATATATATATATATAATATATATAAATATATATATATATATAAATATAATATATATAATATAATAATATATATAATATAAATATATATATATATATTATATATACCATATAAACCTATTATATATATATATATACATATATAGTACTCTTATTTACTATATATATATAATATATATAGTTATATACTTATAGTACGATATATATATATAAATATATAATAAATATATATATATATATATATATATATATATAAAATAATATATATAAATACCTATATAATATACATAATAGAAATATATATAGTATAATAATATTACTATATATATAATATAATATAAATAAATATATATATAATATATATATAATATATAAAATATATATATATAATAAATACTATATATATATATAATCTTTAAATTAATAAAGATATATATATATATATATATATATATAATAAATATAAATATATATAATATATATATATATATATATAATATATATATAAATATATTAGTATATTAAGTATATATATATATATATATATATATATATAAACATAATAATATAGATATAATATATATATATATAAAATATATAATTATATGATATATATATATATCATGCGGCTCGTGCCTGGTTGCAGTGCGCAACCATCCATTACACAACTGCAGTTAGGTGCAACTATTCATTTCTTAGATTCTTTAATTTTAGATATAAATAATTATAGAAATTTAAAAGAGAATGTAGTAAAATTGCCATCCTTTGACTATCATTTATTGCATGTGAGACGCAAAATTTAGTAGTCCAAATTCAAACCAACATATGTTCGGACAACTTTACACACATGCCCCAACATTTTTGAGAGAAAAATTGTAAAATATTGACGCGCGTTGAAGCGCTATTATACCACAAACTGTCGTTGCACCATCAAAAACAAACCGCTGTTTTTACTTGAAATTCAAAATGTGAATACATTTTTTTTTTAAATATTGAATCTCATGTCAAAATTTTCCCTTAAATTTATAATTTTTACAATGTATTTTTCAGTTAAAAGGGAAGTTTGGATTTTTTGTAAATTCTCTCTCTCTCTCTCTCTCTCCTTCTCCTCTCTCTCTCTCTCCCTCTCTCTCTCTCTCCTCCTCTGCTCTCTCTCTCTCTATAATATAAATATATATAATATAATTATCTGGATTTACAAAGGTAAGAAATTTTGAATATATATATATATATATTATATAAATATATATATTATATATATGTATATATATATATATAATATATATACTATAGATATAACATATTATATATATATATATTAATATATATATATAATATATATATATATATAGTATAGTATATATATATATATATGATATATATATAGAATTATATAGTTGATGGAGCACCCACGAGGTTCAACTGCATTTCCGAGAAGGAAAATACTTCTGCTCCGGGGGGGAACAGCAAGACCATCTAATACCCCCCTCCACCCGAGGCACTATAAATGGAGCCACGCTGACCTGAGCCCAACACGAAAATTGCCTTGTTTTTCTGTCTCATAGCTCTTTCGCTCAACAAGCTCCAATCTATCTCTTCTATCTGTTCTTTTTTCCGGTTAAGGGACCTGCTTCTCTTTTGGTCGGGTGATGGGCGAACAGAAACCCCGGTCCCCCTAGATATTACTGCCCCATCTGTCAAAAACGAGTTGGATTAAACAGCATTCAATGTGTAGGTTGAAGTGAATTCACCGGCCTGCTCCCATTTCAAAGGTTTCCCCAGAAATAACCCAGGCTTTTCCTGTGAACTTGTAACCCTCTCACTATCATTCAAAATCCTCCCTCTCCATAACTAAACCCCCTAAAACTTCAACATATTACAAAATAAATATAACTCTAAACCAATAAACCTAAAACTTAACCATCCTTAAAAACATAACACCACATACCACATACAAAAGGCCTCCCTCCCCTAAACACCCCACTCCCACTCTTACTGTTATGATGCCATCTACTTCCCCCTCACCCCCCAACAACTACTCCTTCTTACACTGATCCATACCCAGCATCATCTTACCACAATAGCAACTAGACACACTTCCATTTTGTTTCCAGAAGCACTATATAAATCCCTAATCTCTCTCAATCATTCCTAACAAGCACCACCTATAAACATCTACAATCTCATATATCCCACCCCACCTCTCCAACCCCTCCCAAACAACCTCACTCCCCCCACTATCAATTATAACCACATACTCAAATCTCATCGGCGAATTCAACGCCCACCACACAGCATGGTATAAAGATTACCCTTCTGATCCCGAGCCAACCATATCCTTAACAAATGAAGCCCTAAATATCCTTAACTCAAAAACCCCCCAACCCGTAATCCTCCCCAAGTAACCAATTCCTCACCCCCATATACATTCTGATTCCCCCTGCCCTACATCCCTACAACCTGGAACACTGTGACTACTAAACAATCAGACCACCTTCCTAATTCTTATTCTGAATAATAATTCCCCTCATCAATCCCCACAAAAAAAGACTACTGACAGCCACTTAACTAAATAAATAACCATATCGAGACCCATTCAACCCAATACCAATCCACGACACAACTCCCTACACACCTCCATATCACTTAAACAATACATCATATAAATCAGCAAACCCTTATATTACCCATAAAGCCACAGAAAATCATACACCCCAAACTCAACCCATGAGATCAAACCAATCTCATTAAAGCAAATAAACTCCTCCAAAAACTCAACCCTCACCCCACAATCTAACCAAATAACAAACTAACACCCAAATACCAACCACATAAACCACAACACTACCAATAATTTTCAGATACACAACAAAAAATCTCACGCTTAGCAATAAGAAACCTGGCAATCATTAAAAAATAAACAACGCTCAAAACAACCCCCCACAAATCCACGAATCCCCATCTTTACCCAACAACTCCCTCCCTCCCAAAGAACAACAATCAACAGTTTTGCCCTAAACATTTATGCCAACGTCCTCGAAAAACCAACACACCCCGTAACAGGAAAATAAAAAATCAACTCCAAAAAACTCCAATTAGACCACACCCTCCTACCCCCATTCACAACCAACATGACAAAGAAGCCATTAAACCCTCAAAAATTCAACAGCGACAGGTCCAGACTAAATATCCAACCTACACTAAAACCACCTTGCGAGAAAAACAATTCCCTAATCACAGAAATCTTAACAAATCATGCAGCTCAACACATACCCCCCAATCTGGAACAAGGATCAATAATCCAAAAACTGCAAACCAAAAAAAGACCAAAACCCCCTCTCCTACCGCCCAACTCTCTGCTTCTCCATTAGTAACGCTAGAGAATTAACACTAAACAAATCCCACCCCAACTACCAGAATTCCAACATGTTCAAAAGCATCACCACTCTACCAACTACAGCCCCGTTCCAGTTTAATGTGGCATCGTCATTAATAGCTTCAATCAATCGCATCTGCATTGATTTATAAGCACTGCCATGCTGCATAAATAAAGCATTCGAACCGGCCCCACACACATCCTTATTCAAAAAATCCTCCACTCCCCTAGAAAAAAATACAAAAAATGGCTCTCAATTTCCTCACAAACCGTTTCGCTAAGGTCTTATTCAAAAACAACCTCTCCCATTCTATTACAAAATGGCGTCCCACAGAGCGCCATTCTCTCTCCATTTTGTTCAACTTTTTCACAGATTTAACTACCCAATCCCACCAATCCACCAAAACTTTTTACTTACAGACGACATCAGTCATTTCCCAACACCCAGACGTACAACATAGCCACACAACATACCCAAGAACAATACATCTATTAGAAAAATTGGCTTAAGCCAATCCAACAAATCCAACCCGCACACATCGAGGATCCACTAAGCCCCCTACTAAATCCGCCATCACCCCTACTCTCATATATCCAGTGACTTCACCAATCCTCCCTCCATCCAAAGCACCAATCGAGAGCGAGATCTCTCTCATCTTACCATATTAACACAAATAAAACGTGCAGAATAACCTATCATCTACCTACTCCTAGCCTATACTATCTTATCTATAACATCACACCACACACTCACGTGCAGAGAGCGAGCGTGCTCTCTAATATCTCTCAACTAATAGACCTCCCTCCCACCACACTACGAGCGTTTCAACACACACACCAACAACCTACTCTTATAAACAATTCCTCAGAACAAATCTAAGAAATGCCTCACCAGCATGTTCCAGCTCTCGTCAAAATTGAACACAATAAATTACAAATTACTCAAAATACACAGCCCTCAGAATATCACAGGCTGCCACAAAAACCAACCCAATCCAACATTATAAGATGAAACTATGAAACTTCCATCTCCACACACTTGAGATGGTGGGACTCAATTCTATCAGAAAACACGGAATCCATCCCACCCTTGTCAACAAATTCTCTCCAATCCCCCTCGACAAGGACTAAAATCCCCCCTTCTTCATCAGCCTTCATTCTATTACAACACATACAACATAATCCTCCTCCCCCTCCCATAGTCATGGATACCACAGTAAAAAACCATCACAGCATCAACCAACACCATACCTGCTTAAAACCCCCAAATAACAATGTTACTAAACACACCGGCCCCAAAACTTCTCCCCTAGAGAAGAAACGCGGTCCAGGCTGTCCAGAAGAGACCAAATCGACCTCGCTCGGAGCCAATCAGTCACCACCCGGGCTTCATGCATTAGTAAAACCAGCAGTCAAACTAGACAACTCACCTAACCCCACTTGCACTAGATGTCCACCAAGCCAAGACCACAATTGGACACCTTTATCTGCAGGTGACCCTGCTCTCGAACGTCCCCCGCCACATCTCCATAACTTCTTCGTCGACCTGTGGAACCGCCCGGAGGACGGAAGCGGTTCCTGAAGCAGTGTGCCCTGCCAATAAGGTGGCCTCGGGAGAATGTAAGTAAGTAAGTAAGTAATATAGATATATATATATATAGAATATATAATATAATATATTATAATATAATATAGAATATATATATATATATAATATTAATATATATAATAATATATATATATATATATATATATATATATATATTATATATATTATTTAAATATTATTATTATATATTATATATATATAGATATATAGATACAGATATATATATATCATTAAATATATATATTATATATATATATAATATATATATAATATAAATACTATATATATATCCTAGGCGTATATGCATTAAGGTAGGTATGGTAGGTAGTACTACCCAATATTTCAGAGTTCTTTGAACGAAATAAATTAAAAGTAAAGGCTTACTGAGTTGGTTACTAATGATATGAAAATGAAAAAAGAAACGATTATAAAAATAATTTTAAGAAAAAACAAAAAATATATAAGCAACAATAATTAAAATTTTTGAAATTTCCTTCCTATCCTGTTCCTAAAGAAATTTCAATTCTAGGGCTTACTTAAGTTTGCATTTTTTCGCTAAATATTATATTGGCCAGATAGTCATGTTTGCCTGTAAGACTCGTATAAGATTTAAAGTGTTAGAAAGAATTTTATTCTCTCTCTCTCTCTCTCTCTCTCTCTCTCTCTCTCTCTCTCTCCTCTCTCCCCCTCTCCTCTCTCTCACTCTCTCACACCTATCTATCTATCTTTCATCTTTTCATACTATCAATATCTATCTATCTTATCTATCTTACCTAATCTATCTATCTACCTATCTATCTATCACTATCTATCTATCTCTAAAAAAAAAATCTTTTTAAATCTATTGTTATGTTAACGGATAATTTTTTTTTCACCCCGCCTTAAAACCAAAAAAGGCTACAGATAAAATGAAATGTATACTAGAGAATTGTTTAGACTTCCTAGTTTTGAAGTAAGGGCTAGTTAAATGTCGATTATGAATTTTTAATTTTATTACATTATTTAAGTCCGTTTACCTTGTAAATTTGGTATACTATAAAATAAGGTTATTTTATATTGAAATAATATTATATAAAAATATAACTATATGTAAAGTAACAAACAGCTTACTTAAAATTTTGGTAGGCTTATATCCCCTTTTGAGTCAATCTCATATAATAGAATACACAAAAATAAAATTTATTCAAATGACGAGAGAAAATTAAATTTTTTCTAAATAATACCTAAGTATTGACGGCAATTTGTAAAGTTTCGAATATTTTCCTTATTTATATATATAGAAATAATATATATATATATATATAATATATATATATGATAAATATATATATATATATAGATTATATAATTATATATATATATATAATATATAATATATAATATAATATATAGATATATATATTAAATATTATAATATAAATAATATATATATATATATATACAAATTATATATATATATATAAAATATATATATAATATATATATATAATATATAGATAATATAATAATATATATAACTATATAAATAATATATATATATATTATATATATATATATATATAAATATTAATATATATATATATATATAAATATACAATAATATATAATATATATTATACAGTATAATATTATATATATATATATATAATATATATAAAATATATATAATATATGATATATATATAATTAATATATATATTAGATGTATATATTTCATAACTATAATATAAATATATATATATATATATATATAATATATATAAAATAAGAATAATAGATATGGCCAGTCCTCCCGAAAGCATCATGAGGCATTAACTAAAAAAATTTTTAAGTACGAAGCTACAAGGAAAAAAATATATCATTTTGACTTATAGCAAGCAACGAAAATGAAACTAAAATAAAAAAAATATGTATCAAATAATTAAATTAACACCTTTATATACTAGTATAATCTTAACGTATGCAAGCGTATATGTGGATGACCTGAAATCCCTGCAATTTACTTCACGAGAGCCAAGAGTCCCAAATAGTAAGATTTTTAAATATGTTACGCTTAATGCGCTGAAAGAAAATATTTATATTTTTCTTGACTATCCATTTAGAAGGCTCAGACCGACGGAGCGACAAGAAGAACTCACAACAAATATATCACTACAGGAAAAAAAAAATACTATTTTCTTAAAGATTTTTACAAGGCCATTTCTATGCCCCGTAAGACAATGAGAACACTCAAAAACCACTATCTACCATAATTTTCTTCCATAACAGTGCTAAAGCCTTGTGAGAAAATAATATAGTTTTTTACAAATCACCCGAAAATAAAACTAAGACAATTATATAAATGCAAGACACCCTTATCAGATGTATGATGACCTTTACTATCCCTTGCGTCTATACTGCAGCTGAAGGTTATTGCGAATAGTGCCATAAATTATAAGTAATTAATTATCTTCTTAGTTGATTATTTAATTGTTTATGATAGTTTTTCTATTTGGTAATGTTATAAATCGCTTCTCTTTAATCCCTAAGAGGTTTGTGCCAACTGTTAATATATGAGAGACATGAGTAAGAAAGTGTACTGCAGAGTCCTCCAAATCTAATCATCGGATACCCACCCCGCAATATATCTCAAAATACAACACGACCGTACATTCTGGTTACACGAGATGATCCTCAGGTGAAATAAGAACAGAATAAAGAGCAATCTAACACTTTTGGGACTAAGAGCCCTCCGTAGAACATGATCTTCAACTCGATACTACGACAGTTTTCTTTCTTTCGGATTCATGAAAATTGGTGGAATCGACTTGGCTGGTGTCTCTATGATAACAACACAACTTAATATGTCCAACCATAAAACTTCTTATATACGAAAACTAAAATTATTTCTAAAAAGCGGGATTATTATATGTTGTATAGATATATAATCCAGATGTATAGACGATCGTTTGTGCCACTTCAATTTTCATTATTGAGAGAATTAATAAATTTTGGAGAGTTAGTGCTTCGTTATGCCTTGCAACTGAATTTTTGTACGTGTGACATGTACGTTGAGCGATCTCGTGCGCGCGCTCTTCTTACTAATTCAAGCAGTAGCCACCTATAGAAGATGAGACTAACGTACCGGTATATATAGAGAATATATATAATTAGTATATGTATTTAATATATATATATATAATTATATAGTATATAGATATATTATATATATATATAATAATATTAATATATATATATATAATAAATAAGAAAGGAAGACATAAAACTAGAAACATTTGTATGATAATTAAATGAAATTAAAGATTTAAAAAAAAATATATTTTATGAAAACTATAAGAAGTATGTCAAAAATACAATATTAGCAATGATACGAAGAATTCCACAAAATATAGAGCAGTGCAAATTGATATATTTTTAAAAAAGGTTAAATTTCCTTGGGGAATTCAAGGCAAATTATCAAAATACTGTTTGAATAAAATAATATAATTGTCAAACACAAATTTCTCGTGGTACACTCATCTAGACCAGCCCCAGTTTTTTAAACCTGTACGTTCTTCGCATTAGAGTACTTCGTAGCCAGAGTCTTGATATCCTTCGCAGTGGAGTCTGCTGAAAACGTTTCACTCGGGGGTTGACTGGGTGGTTATGCAGGGTCTGGGCGAGTAAGTATCATAAAGGCCTTTTTCGTCGACGGAAAGGAAAAGGTTCAGTCTCCTTTTAAGACTTGGGGGAGTCAACAAGATCTTTTAGTTTTCACACTCATCTGTTTCCTTCCAGAATAATTTTGTACCAAAGTTCTAGCTTCTTCTTCTATGCCTTCTAAGTGGTAAAAACTATAAAATGCAGCAGTCTTTTCTTCCATTGAAGCTCATCGATTTTTATGAGTACGCATGTGGAAAAAGGATTTAGAGATATGTCAGTGCAATTAGCATGTGATAATCTAGTTAGAAACCCGTAATTTCCAAAGAAGAGGTTTAAGAAATACCAGATTTACGAACTATTAAGGAATCTTCTCCGAACTCCGATAGATTTGGTTGTTGGATGGGCTGGTGCGGGTGCTGAACTGGCGCCTACCGCGAAAACAATCCCGCTGTGACGGGGTGCGAGTCGGGGGTGGGATTCAGGACTGTTTCAGAGTCCCACCGTAGAGGTGCTCGGCGATTGATTATGCTTTCGTTTAACACGTTTCAGCACGAGCCGCACGGTTGTATTTTTCGTTCATGCTTTCGATGGTGCCCTAACCGATTTCCACATGCTGTGAATTGTTTTTGCTCTGCGAGGGTTTTGGACGTTCCCAAAGGTCTTGGATTGGGAGAGCATTTTACAAGCTGGCCTCTAACATCGCAGTTTGGGCCAAATGATAGTTACTTCGCCGTAGATCAATACTGCATAGCGATGATATGGACGACTTGCATGCGTCTGAATGCAACTTGAAATTTTGCTGGTTGGTTTTTTTATCTACTTGGATGTGGGACGCGGTATTCCTTCAAATCGGATAGGGGTATATTTTGATGATTGCATCATTTCGTACAAAGTGGCTCCTGTAAAACATCTGATGCACTTGTAGTTATTTTCAGACCATCTGGCATCTGCATTGGGTTGGGATGTTTTGATGGCGAGTTAATTTTCTTCTCCAATACCGAACTCTGGCGGAAAAAAAAGCGTAGATAATGTCCTTAATTATATAGTCCCACAGATTGCGCGATTTCTGCTACTGTGTTTTCATAAATCATTTACACAGATTTATGAGTTTGTGTGAAGAGCAATGTGAAGAGCAGATCAAGAGAACAACGCGTCCAGATATATTAGTCATAATAAACACCTTTTCCCGGCCAACTATTAGCAAAATATACAGGAACAAACACCTGCTTACATACTGTTACCAGAACAATCCAAAAAACAAATAAATTTATTTAAAGAACAGCCATATATATAAGAAACATTCGTATTATATTCCCATAGTACGGCACCATTATTTTCTGAAGGAAGGACGCAAATTCTCATGAACGCGGCTAGTTGTCACGTTTCTTTTCAAATGAGTAAAATGCTTTGAGACAAAAACATCGTCGCCAAAGGCTTTCGACAAAATTGTTCTCTTGTTGTTGTCTTGTCGACGAAAGCGCGCGCTGGGTTGACTCACCTGTGACTACAAAGCCATGAGCCTCCGCCTAAGTCCTCAAATTGTAAAACTTTTTCATTCGGACATCTTGAAATGTCGCCCAGAATAGGAGCAAATTTCTCGTCTGAACCCTATGCACTAATTGTTTCCCGTTTCCAGGACATATCAGTCGGTTCATCTGCTAGTAAAGCTATACGCACCACGCTTCCTTGTAACTTGATTTAACGTGCTTTTCCGTTATAGGAGTACCACATAGAGAAAATGATCTCATTCTTGATCTGAACTATTGGTAATTGTGTGGGGGGCATTTTTTTTTTTTTCTTTTTTTCCCCTTTTTTTTTTTCAAAATGGTTTTTCAATGAGCTGATCTCCGGCATCTATAATTATTGAGCGGCAAAAATCTTGCAGCACTCCCTCATCCTGATGCTTACCCCGAAGCTATAAAAATCGCCTTGCGTCACTAACCAGAAAATTTTGGGTCCCCCCAAAAAAAAAACCCCACATGAATTATGAGGGATTATATATAATAGTAATATATATAGTATATATATATTATCATATATATATTATATATAATATAATATATATATAGATATAATATATATATATATATATATATATATATATTTAATATTTATTATATATATATATATATTATATATAGTATATATGTTATATAATCAAAAAGTAGCGAGGTCTCTAATTAAGAAGTTTTGGATTCTAGTACGAGCGATGGATTAAACGATGCTATACAATTTAAAGCTAAACGTTAAAAGAGTAATAGAAAATTTACACAAAACTCGACCTGCCTTTGATATATTATAGCTTGTTCCCTTTAGTACGTAGGAAAAATGAGAGCCATATGTGTAGGGGCTGTACTCCGTAAAACTACCTGATCGCGAAAGGAAAGGAGTGCGTGTTGCTTTTTGAGAAGAGTAAACACCACTTCTAGGGGCAGGCTGCCCCCCCTGACGACGCCCATATATATATAATAACGATAATAATATTATTATATATATATATACTATATATATAATATTTATATTAATATATATATATATATAATATATATATATTATGGGCCATCTCCAAAAGTCAACATGCATTGTAAACTAAAAAAACGTAAAACACTAGCAGGAAAATAAACAACATTTTTAATGGTTATAATCTCTTCAATCGGAATTTGGAAGCTAAAAAAAAAAATTTATGTTTATTCTTAAATTTATTAATTAACCCCTTAAATATTAGTATCATCTTTATAAATATAAAGATGATGCTATTAAAATATTAGCATTTCTAGAATGTACAAAGTTAGTACGAGATAGTCAAGATTTACCAAATAGTTTGTTTTTTATTATGCTCTTTGGTGAAAATGCAATTTTTTAATTTCTTTTTAGGGGGTTGCAGATGGTGGGACAGAGGGGGGACGAAAGTCCCCTCATCGTCCTCCGGTAGGCTGAAAGAAACCCCGACTCTGGTCCATTTTTGTGGTGTTACCCTTGGGAGTATCTGTTTACGTTAAAACAAAAGATCGACATTTGCAATCTTTGACGCTCCCTCGAGCGTGTAGAGCTCCTTCGTTCTTCTCAAAAAAAGGATCATTATCATACAGTTTCCAACATTTTTAACGAACAATTTTAAATTTTTCAAAAGCGTATTATTGTTTTTTTAATTTCATCGATAAAAATGTCTCCTATTAATTAAAATTTTAATTATATATATATATTTCATATAGTATATTTATATATATATATATAATATAGATATATATATATATATATATATGATATATATTTATATATATAATATATATAGTATGATATTATATATTATTAAATATATATATATTATAGGTGATAATATATATTAATATATATATATATTCTTTATATCACTTTAATTTATTTTTCCAACAAGTAATATGGGAGAAAGGAATAATATAGGTGTATAACTATATATAGACTATAAACTAGTGCCACATATAAAAGTAGTTATAAGTTAATAAAAGGGCATGAGCTATAGTTCAGAAAGAAATAAGTCAATACCACCACTAGATTACGTTACCCTTCAATACCTTAGACTTAATGCGAGTCACTATATTTAAAGAACGTCTTCAAATATAAAAAAAATCACACCTCAACTAGTGGCGAGATTCCAACAACACCCGATGCACGGGAAACCGGCCGAGTGTCGTCCAGTGGTATGCCAGTCAAGACTCCGCGCGCCCCCCGAGTTCAAATTCGCAGACCACTTAAGATACAAAAATTTAACACACTTCATACCATAGCATTTAAACCAACATACCTAAAATCGACAAGAGAACAGCCGTAATATTCACAACATTTAGATAATTCGTCTGCGACATGTCCCAGTGATCTATTACAATTACACTTCCTGAACTCAATAAACACTCTAAAACATGTTTACATGACTTCAGGACACTCATCGTAGATAAGCATAGAGCGGCTCAAAAATTCAAAACTTTTTCATCTGCTATATTTTCCTGCTTGCTATCTTCTTCCTCTTCTACCTTCTTTTCATTTCGAGATCTTCTTCCATAGATCTGTATCGAATATAATAAACAATCCTCCCACAGAGGTCCAAACAAATCAACAGACCCGCCAACATTCCTGCTTCCAACCAACAAACTGATATGTGTACCCGCGATTATGCTAGGGAGTTCAAGGTGAGAGCGCAGCTACTGTGCTCGCGCACACACCCCTTTTAAAAATCATGCACAGTAGAAACCCGAAATAAAAAACTGGTATCTTCTTAGTTAATGATTTGCCCCAGATCAGACAGATATATTCTAACATAGCAAGTTTTTCCAAGTTATTCAAGTTGATGGCGTACACTGTCGTATAAAAAAGAATTATATACAACTCCAATTGATCACGGGCAAAATCGACTCTGTACAACCAGTTAACTATATTCAAATCTCGAAAGTATATACCGTTAAATAAATATAATATAGTAATAAACAGTTTTTGTTAAATATTATGAAGTTGAAGTAAAAAATCACAACACAGATCGTCCAAAAACACCAATAGACAGACTAGTTTCTTGTTCCAGTCACTAAATTTCAAAAAATTTAACTCAATGTGTTGCAAATGATGGCAATTTACCCTATGATAAACTGTACTACAGTAAAAGAAGCTTATTCATATCATTAAGATCTATTCTGAAAAACATACTTGAAGAGGAAATACATTGGATATGGGATAAAGTCATTACGTACTTGCCCTCCTCTAACATAGCATCGAAATATTTACATAAAATAAAGGGATTAAAGTTTTTTGGATTTATTGCTCACTCTCATACCCGCGTATATATATCGATGCTTCTAAACTAGTGCTCCCACACCACTAAATTTAAGAAAGCTAAATAGGCCATGTCCACTTTTTTTTAGAACAGCTTCGTCAAGCTTTAAAATAGAGTTCGATCCAGTCTTCTCTTGTCGCATCTTTAAATACCTATTCTTCATATATGTAGTGCGACACCAACCATCTTACTACACTCTCGTTTATATTCTCTCATTTCCTCCTTTTTCCTCACACCACATAACTCCCTATTACAAGTCATTTCGCATTTTACTAATACTTTCTCAACATCTAACAAACTCTTAAGATTAATAAATCTAAACAGCGTATGCAACCTTAAATCACTGTATACTATCTCATTATTCCAATCATATCGATATATTTTTATAAATCTAAACTATTAAATGATCAAGATATAAACGAAGATAAAACAACATTAACCTCATCATTGTATAGTTATAATCACCTCCAGGCTAGAAACTGATCTACCAGCAAGCTCAAACTATGAGGGATTTCCTCATTACTATATAGAACCAAGGGAGTTTATTAAGGTTTTTGAAATATGCACTCAAGCTACCTTCCTACAGAATTCCTTTATACAAAAAACATATATAATATCTATATAAAAATAAAATGTGATATCAAATTACAAGAATTGCAATCATATTTTTGCACAGAAAAAATACTATAGTACTAAATATAAGAAATTATATTTTATATAGTGTTTAATTATAATTAATATAATTGTCGAAATTAATTACATTATAAAATATTGTGCAAACTATTTAAAACAACAAAATTAAAACCACAAGATATACGATATTAATAATCATATTAATATATATATATAAGTATATATATAATATAATAATAATGATATATATATACATATAAATATATTATATTATATATATAGTAATATTAATATATAAAATATATATCATATTATATTAATATATAAAATATATATTATAATAAATAATTATATAATATTAGATATAATACTATCTCAGAATGTGATCTGAACACGATATTATATAAATATATATATAATTATTAAAATATTACATCATATGAGTTATATATACATTAATATTATGAAACATACATTTAATAGATATATTATAATATATATAATGAATAAATAATATATATTATAATTATATAATATATTTTAATATATATAATATATATAATATATATATATATTATAATATAATATATATAATTAAATAAATAAGATTATATATATATTAATATATAATATATATATATAAATATTATAATATAGATGTACAAATGAGAATATTAATATATATATATATATAGTATATATATATATATATATATAATAATAATATAAATATATATATTAATATATATAATATATTATATATAATATATATATATATATAAATATATAAATAATAATATAATTATATTTAAATAAAACTCACATTGGTATTATTTTCAAAGATATTTGAAATGGAGGTCATATATATATTTAATAGGACCCTGTTTAATTGAGTATTTACGACTCCTACAGTTTTTGAAAATTTTTTATTTTTTTTTATTAACATATTGCATAGTAAAATGATAATCTAACATAAATGAATTTATATTGTGGTGGAACGTGGACAATAGATTCAAAAAGTTATAAATATTTTTAAAACCAATTTAATTAAATCACAACTATATATAAAGAAAAAATTTTTCAAAATGAAATATATCTCGAAAACGTATACGAATACTTAACAGAAAAAAAACATTAACATATTTTCTCCAGAGCATTATAAAATATATTGAATGAATTTAGAATTACATACAAAAAATGATATAAAATGTGAATCAAATCTAAATCAGCGTATGAAATATCTATGAAAAAAGATTATGACATACTATTACATGAGAAATAAGAGAGAAACCCAAAAAGTAACGCCATATGGAATCAAGCCACACAGGCATTATCACAAAAAGGTTAAACAAAAAATAATAATAAAAAAAATATTAAAGGGGCTCGAGCCGAACGGGGGGACAGAGGGGGACGCTTTTCCATGACCGCTCGGATACAAGATATAAGGAAGAAGAGCGAAGGATCCTCCTCGCCACACAGGCTATCCCCAATACCAGAAAGCAATACGGGAAAGACTGTTTTCCACTTAGCAACGCCATCCCATCTGATAAAAGATATAATCCTTAATAAATCTCACATACCCATAACCTCACTATATTCACCCTTGACAGCAAAAAAGAAACACCTTCATTTTAGGTTACCCCAGATACTCCTGCGCTGACACAAATCCATTTCTTTTATGTAAATTTACCCGCGAATTAGTGTATATTCACAATTAGTATATAAAAAAATAAAATTATAAGAATTAAAATAATAAAAATAGAATATGATGGAGAAAGCCTATTTAAACCTTTAAACTTACTCGATTAAAATATAATTAACTTTTCAGTATTGTTTTTTTTCTCTAATTAAAAGAATACCCCAAGGGTTATACCGCCTCACCCAATTATAGGAGTCGCGGGGTCGCTCAGCCTCCGGGGAACTACGTAGGACTATCCCCCCCTCCGGCCGGAGGGTCTCGGAACCCCCGCTCTTTGGTATTGGGTGTCGCGGGGGTGCCTCCGCCCCTCCCCTACGGGTATGAAAACGTCCCCCCCTGTTCCCCGTCTTGAGACCCCTACATTGCCGTGTAATACCTTACAAATAATATATATATTTCGCCCCTAAAACAGGTAAAAAAAAAAAAAAAAAAAAAAATCATTTCGACCCTAGAACAATTTATTTAGTATCATAGATGCTAGTAACCTGCTGACAAAAAATTTTTATCCTGAGATCCCGTTCCGTGTGGGGGCGTGTGGTGAAATAGAGCTTCCTATATATATAAAATAGTATGAATATAATGATAGAGTTACGATATAATATATATATATATAATATATATTAGATATTAATATAATATAGTATAGTATATGATAATAGATATATATATATTTATAATAGATAATCAAAAATAAAAAAAAGAATGCATATATAGTATATAGTATAGTATATATAGAGATGATAATATATATATAAATACTAGATACTAAGTATATATATATATATATAGATATATATAATATATATAATATATCATTATATATATATAAGAAAAATCTTTGTCTGGCTTTATTTTCATCTTTTTAATGATACCCACTTATATATATAAATATATATAATATATATTATTATAGTAATCTATATATATAATATATATTTAGATATATATATAACTCGAAGATATAAAGAAAATAATATATTATAGTAGACTAACAGGAGTCTGAGTAAACGTATACAGGAGCTTATTATCACAGATACTATATTTTGAATCTATGTCCTTCACCTACTAAATTGAACTTGTATTAAGGAAGGTCATATCGAACTGGTTAGGTTAATGAAAAAAACAAAACAGGACAAATTTCAAAAAAACTGATCGGATATTAGAGTCGTATATAATTTAGTATAATTTAATGTAGTTTAATATAATATATAATATAAAGAATAGAATTATATACAAATGATAATATATATATATTAGATATAATATATATAGATAAATAGATATATAGATAGATAGGAATATTATAATATATAATATTAAATATATTATATTATAATAATATAATTACTATTGCGGTTTGGATTCCTGCTCGACTTTCACAGTCGCTAATTGTTATATATATATAATAGAGTTATATATATATAATAATATATATATAGTATATTATAATCATATTATATATATATAATATGGGAAAATTGAGACATTTGAAATCCCTTTCGAGAATCACCGAAATTTTCTAAGTATTTCAAAAAAAATTTGAAAGTTCAAAAAAAATTAAGTTAAGATAAGTTTTTAAAGAAAAATTCTTTTAGTAGCATGTCTTACTGGAATTATAGCAGAAGCTAACCACTTATATACTAGATATTTCTTTAAAAAAACTAGAGCTAGACCATTCAGCTTAAACTATTCTGAATCACTTAGAAATTTTTGAACTTTAGAAAATTTTCGGTGAATGGAATATTCTTTCGTGACTACGCAGGACTCTCGAAAGAGATTATATTATAGTACAGGTGGAAAACTTTTCTGGGTGTAAACTAGACGAGTGTTTACTCCTTGTTCGACACATAACATAGTATATAATTTAAATAATACTATAAGATTAATAATATATATATTTTATGATATTATAATTATTTCATGGTAATGCTAGTAATAGTTCTATACAGTACTTTATGTCCTAGATATATATTATAATACAATACTGTATGTTATGAATTGATAGTTATCAGATACTTATCTGGATTGTATCACAAGGGATATATATATAAATAATATCATTAACTATTAATATATATAATTACATATATATAAGATATATATTATATACATGGTATATATAGCTTTAAATTGTTATATAATTAGATATAAATACTTTAGTAATAGATTAAATTATTATATATATAGTTTTATAATATATTATTAAATTCATTATGATTGTATAGCTGAGGAATTGTAGGATGGTGAAAACTAAAGGAAAGTTACCCGCATTGATATCTCGAAAACTGATAACATATATAAGAAAACGAATAACATATATGGAATCAGCGTATGAAATTATGTATAAAAATATGCAAATAAAAAAAATTTTACTTTTTTTTTTTATTTTTTTTTATATCTCCAAAACTATGATAGGTACAAGAAAACAGATATCATATTTAGAATCAGCGGATGAAATATTATAAAAAAGGATTTATTTTTTTATTAACCCTAAAAAAAAGAAATACCCCAGGTAAACCGCAGAGGCAAAGAAGTCGGGTCTCTCGACACTCCTGGGAGACAGACGGTAGGGACTATTTCCCCCCCTCCCCCGGAGAGGATCTCCGGAACCCCCGCTCTTTGCAGTATTTGGTAAGTCGCGGCGGGTCTTCCATCCGCCCCTCCCCATACGGGGTATGGAAAACGTCCCCCCTCTGTGTCCCACCAGTCGGCTCGAGCCCCCCTAAAAGAATTTTATACAAGCTGATTCAATATAATAAGATTATTAGTTATTCTTCTAGCAACATAATCGTAGTATTGGAATAAGAAAATTAAAAAATATTTTTTTTATTTGCATTTTTCTAAATTCCATACAGCTGATCCATATAGTTATCAGTTTTCTTGTACCTTATCTTAGATATTTCGAGATAATCATGCGGGTAACTTCTAGTTTAGGACCTAATATATATAATATATATATATATAATATATATATATATATAATTTATATATATATAAATATATTATAAATATATATATATATATATATATATATATATATAGTATATATAGTATACCGATAATTATATATATATATACCTATATATATATATATAACTTTGATAGTTATATATATATATATATATTATAACTATATATAGTATATGATATATATATATATATAATTATATATATATAATATATATAATAATATATATATATATATATATATATATATTATATATATATATATATATAATAATATAGTATATATATACTATATATATATAAATAACTTGCGTTCTCTCTTTTAATACTTAAATTTAACTTTGCCGCCTAATTTCCTAAATTTAACTGTAAAAGTGTTTACCATATAATTTGTGAAAAAAAAAATTCAATAAGTGGGTGATTGGGAATGGGTGTGGGGGGTGGAAATGGAGCTGGGGTTGAGGGGTCTGGATCGGGAGGCGTGTTCAAGTAATAAAGAGAAGAGAGAGAGAGAGAGATGCGAGAGAGAAGAGAAGAGAGGAGAGAGAAAGAGAGAAGAGACGTGAGAGAGAGAAGACGCTTTTAAAATAAAATAAGCGCAAATTTACTTAGATATACATGATAAATTATGCTTGATAGTTTTAATACTACTACTACTACTACTACTATACTACTACTACTACTACTACTTACTACTAACTACTAATTATGAAATAATAATAAAATAATAATAATAATAATTAATAAAATAATTAATAATAAAATAATAATAATAATAATAATAATCATAAAATAATAAATAATGATCAAATAATAATAATAATTTTATGATAAATAATTCAATTTGGCATAAAAGGTGTTGTATTAGTTTTAAAAAGATAAAAAATACAGTGAGATGGAGAGAAAGGCTCGCTTGGCCCTGCTGGCACTTAGTGCCGCTCTCGGGCACCACAGACCGTCCTCTGACCTTGGCACACTGCACTATACGAAAGTGCCATTAAAGATGGGTATGACCTCGTCTATATGATGAGATTCATATTAAATTCCCAAGATGATAAAATTCGGAATTTATATATTAAAAGAGCTAATTTATGCTACTTAAAGAAAAATATATACATATAGTCACTTACTTTACTCAGCCAGTCTAAAGTGAATGCGATTTACTACGGGTGTTTTTTACTAGTATAATATAGTATTTACTTGCATAATTTTTTATCAAATTTTCAAAATTCATAAATTCATATTTATGCAAAAAATCTTCGTATCATCACCTTCCATTGAATTTAACAATAACGCTTATGAAATTTGAATCTTAATGCATATAATAGATTACTTCTATACAAACAGCATATATATAATAAAAAGTTTAAGAAATAATTTTTGGATTTTCGGAGATTCCTTGTATTGAATGTTTTTTGTGTTGATCACGGGTTCCATAGAGCAAACCAGCGCCATTGTTTCGTGATCTTGAATTTGAATATAAAAAACATGCCGACGATGAAATCTTTTTCCTGTGCAAGGTGAAGTCAGAGAATTTCCAGGCACCGGAGCATATGCTGCCAGGAAAGGACGGCACATCCAATTCTCTTAACTTAGACATACCACTATGGTCTGACTAACTAATATAAGATAATATTTTTTTAAAAAAATTTTTTGAATTTATGTTTGTTGAATATAATTGCATTGTACACAGACATAATTAATTATAATAATTTTTAACCTACCAAAAATATACAAAGTACTTTAGAGAGAGGAATTAGAAAAATGTCTTGTTTACTATATCAATTGAGACCGATCACAAAAGCTTTAAATGAAGATATTTTAATCCAAGCCAAAAAAAAACCGCTTTTCCGACTATAATGATTCATACAGAATCAGATAAAACGAATTCTGTGAGAAGTTGGAAAATATGCCTAATTGAGACTCGAAGAAGTCTCTAAGAACATCACTAAATAAATATTCGAAACAAAATTACTTATACTCTTTATTTTTTTATAGTATGTAATGATCATAGAGAAAGATATTGAAAGTATTGAAATATTTGTACAATAATTAGTTATAAAGTAGCCTAATCAAATATTGAGCTTAACTATATAAACAGAAATATTTTCAATGATTTTATATGTAAATAAATGAAAATCTGAGTTAGACACAAACAACTAAAATATAAAACCTGGTGAGATATTTGCATACGTATTAATGAAGGCATAAAAAAGCTACAAGTTAGTGTTTTTATATAATCATATAACCTAGTCTAAAGACATTCCGAAGTCTTTCGGTTTACAGCGTAGTTTATTTTTAGGAGCGTTGTGATGAATCAGATTGCGTGACAAGACACAGCTGTGAAAAAGCGATTTGCTGCTTTAATGAGTGTATTGAAAAATATCTGAATTATCAGAAAAATAAATAATTTCATCTGATTACTAAAAAATAATAAATTCAGAAGCATTACTACGACTTTTCATCTTGAATTGTCAGATCATTACTTTTGATCAGAAGCATAACACTATAGTCGTGTCATTGATGAAAGAGGGTAGACACAATAATGAGATTATACTCTTAATAAGGATTACTACGTTATTATATACATTTAAGATAATGCCTCTGCTTAAAGATTAGTCAAATTATATTGTCTGAATATATCAAGTAGGAAGAAAATTTAGGAATATAATTACTCTTTAGGAAAAATAACTACCAATATATAGAGATTATATATTACCATATAAAATATAGAATATGATAAAATTCAATTTATTGTAATTACAAAGCATACTAGTAATATAGCAATTAAACTGGATGAGGGTCATTTATAAATGATAAACTGATCTCTGATATAATCACCTTTGATAGTTTTATGAGTTTTAAACTATTAGTGCTACCGAAAGTTTGAAACTGTCTTTTATTGGAGAGGAATAGGGTATATGAAATGATAATAGTTGTGGTAGGTTAAATATTATAGTTCGTAAACTATTAGTTCTACCGGAAGTGCTTTCGCACAATGTCTTATTAGAGGTTTAATGCATACACTTACATTCAAAATAACTTGCTCTCACCCAATATTTGTAATACTTTCTTCATGCAAGGACAAACAGCGACCATATACAGAAATACAGAACAACCAAGTCTACCAAATATACTATATATTATCAAAGTATTGAATGTAATACGAAAGCACTATTAATAGTTTCAATATTATAGACTAACTGAGCAAAATTATATATCTTACAACGAAGTAATTCTTGTAGCATGTTTGTGAACATGCTTTTGCTAGAGATAGTATTTTCAATAATGATTATCGGTTGATATTATAGTTCATAACTACTTTCTATCAGTCATGAATACACCTCATATAATAGAAATAATATAATTAGTATGAGGAAGATTCGCTATTCGAAATCAGATATAAATATCATATTTAACCTATTACTATATAGGAAGGTGGGATACTATCCATTTATAAGTATAGATAGGATTCAACCATCCAGGATTTATAATTTGAATCTACTCTGAGTGAGTTAGCTCTCAAATTGAGACAAAGAGATCCCGAAAAGAGTAAGATAACAGGTCAGTGAGTAAGATAAGAGAGATGATAAATCTAAGATAGCGAACCTCCTATGAAATATTTGCGAAAATCAAGATTATATATTCTTATAGACAATAGTACGGGTATGATTTAACCTATAACTATGATCTCTGTATCGTAATGTCCACTAACTTCATTTTCACAGAAAATAGTTAGACATCCTGGTTATAGTGTTCCCTATATATGTGTCATAGAGTGCTGCAACCTAGAAGTATTTTAATACTGAAATTCTTGTTTATTGCTGTGATGTTAACAAGATATGTAACATATACTCTATATGTATTCTCTCAATGATTAATGAAAATACGAGAGCCTTTATATAATAGTAATCGAGTTGCAGTAAGATAAAATATTACACAGGAGAATATATAAAAACAGTATCAAGCTACTAGAAGGATATGAAGACAGATCTAAGTTGTTGGATATAATTATGCTTCAAAAAGATCATAAGGTAGTCTTTATTCCAGAATCAAATAATGAAACAACCATATTCCATAATCTTATCATTAAAACCTATTTTGTCTCCGTATCAATGAAACTGAATAACACTCACAGAGGTAAATCGCTAAGTAGGTACCTTATCTGGGACTATAATTGTTGATATAGTTAATCTTTCTTTAAATTTTCACCCATATCTCATAAAACGACAACACTTTAGGATTTAGAACGTCTGTTTTTTTGTTTCAACTAATACGAGTAGTGAATTGTTGACGCTGAAAGGATATCATAATTAAAGTATGAAAACATGAATTATTAAAAAGACTTCAGGAAATGTAGTAGAGTCTCATTACTATTGATTAAGAATCAAATATTATTATTATTTGTGAAACAATCATGCCCAGTTCATAATAGGCATTGTACAGGAGTGTCACTTTATATTATGAATATTTCACTAAAATAAAAGTTTTCTTGTCGCAAATAGACAATGTTCGAGGCATTGCATACAAGAGTAGATGGCTTATTGATTGATTTACTGAGAAAATTGTATTGGTATTATAATCATAAATGACTCCTAAAGCAGTTCGCTTATAAATTACTGCCCTGAATCCATTCTACTGAATCTGTACTAGACATGTTATAGGTATCTATATATCAAATTACTCTAGTTAATTTCTACGAAGCTCGCACTTGTGATATATATATATATTATAGTTACTTTCTGATCGTTAGAATCTATCAACTATCTAGAGTATACGTAATAATTTAAAAAGTAATAATTATATAGAAAGCTCATAAAAGAGTCATGTAATTAACATTTGAGATAATATTAAGCATTATATATAATATTATATATACACTGTCGAGCTGGATTAGATTAGTATTTCTCGTGTAGTAATATAATTTTATATGTATCAGGCTCTACTTAGCAAGTCAAATACCTAATTGTCTGCTCCGATTGAAAACAGAATTATTATAAATTTTAGTTATTTATACTTGGAATAATGAAAAGTTAAGGTATAGGTCATACCTTAAAGCGAGAATACATCTAGATAAAAAGCATCGTAGAAGATGCGTTATGCTGTTGCACCCTAACCTGAGAATTTGGCACAGTAATCTCTTATGAAAAATACAACATTAGAGTTTCAGCTGATTTTTGACGATTGGCTACTACCACCACAGAATAAACTAATTATATAATAACTATAATAAATATTTTGAAATAGGTTTTCAATAATAAGGTATAAAATGTGTTATAAGTGTAGCAACAGCTTCTAATAATAGTTCTTGTACGAGAAAATGGAATCAGATGTTAATATAATAAAGATAGATTACACTCATTATATAGATATTAATATTATATATATAGAAGAATTTAATAATTGATATATTAATATAATCAATAAAAAATTTAGCTATTATATTTAAATTTGAATCGAAAAAAATATTGTAATATTGAATATAATTATTAATACAGTTAGACTGTATCTAACTTTCTCGATACGATACAATTACTGATGTTATAAATTATGAATTAATAATCTAATGTGAACTCAGGCATTTAGATATAGTGGGGTCAAACCTATGGATGCATTTTTAAATATTCTCTCTCTCCTTCTCATGCGCCTTTGAGTCTATCAGTTTATCAGTGCTTCTGCTCTATCACACTTCCTCATTCTGCTTCAACCCACCTTTCCCCTCACCCATCATCCTCTTATTATGATCAACACTCACTCTCCTCCTCCCTCATCTCCTCTCCTCAGGATTCTTTATTCCTCATCTGTCTATCACTCCTTTGTTCCCACTCTCTCTTTCCTATCCCTCACGATCTCAAACTCTCCTAGACCAGCGGGTTCCTTGACTGACTAGATGCCCATAAATTAACCATCTTCTCCGCTCTCCACAACCATCTCTCAATCACATCTTCTACCACTCATCCCTATTCTAATCCTTCTCCCTTCTGCAACTGCCATCAAACCGCTTCTGCATCCCCTTCTATTCAATAATTCTGCCAACTTCTTCTGGACCTGGCATTCATCCACCAGTTCACACCATGGTACACTGCATGGACAGATCATCTCCTCAAAATTCTTTCACCACATACTTATCTTAACTTTACTGTATAAATACCTTCATAAGTTCTCTCAGACAGCTACATGTCTCTCTCTCTCCTCATATCATATATACTCATAAATATTACTAATTTACCATCCTATACTATCCCTTCTCTACGCCATTTCCCAATAATTACAAACTTAAAATTACTATAAAAATACTTATATCACTCACAAAACTAATCCACTTAATATATACTACTCACTTACTCTTACTACTATTATACCTTCCTCTAATTCCTCACCCTCTCTATAATCCACTAACATTTAATAATCCTATCTCAGAGATAATTATATATTATAATACACCCTATATATGGGAGTAACTCATTCTTATATATATTACAAAACCCTAAGATACCCAGCCTCGGTTATACTTACGTGTCACCTAACTATGGGCATATCGGGGTCCGCAAACAGATCAATGTTCCATTTTACTCTAATTTATACATTACATCTATTTCATTTATTCTACCATATCGAGTTCATTATGTAATCCGTACTTCCATACTAACCTAGCCTTACTGCAAACTACATCATTTACCATGAACATATTATGTGAATAGTATATATATCGACTCTCATATACAACCTATATTGCTCAACTATCTACTATATAACTCATATCACCCTACTGCTCATTACTCTTATACCCTAACACTCTCACTGACACATACACATTTAATTCCAAAAAATATGATACAATTATACTTTAAATTATTAAGTATACTCACTATCATTATATTAGTTCTACCAACTACTACCTCTCAACAATTACATCACCCTGCACTTAATATACATAATGATACTTATCATTCATGAAGAGTCTAAAACACCTACTATAAAACTACTATTCTTCCTTATACTTAATAATTTTATATCTCCTCACAACATTAGTTGAACCGATCATAACATCCTCTTCTAGTATCCCTCTAATAACTATATGATTTACCTCATCAATTATATTATCTCTCTTCATTCTGAGTCTCTTAAACACACAGTAGCCACTATATACAATCATTACGCCATACCTTACTCTTATATATATATCACACTAAAGACTTTTATTATATGATATTTACTATATTAATGCCATATAATACATGTTTACCATCATACATGTACCTTTCCCTTTTTATATACAGGGAACCATAATACAATACCATTATTCATATACTCAAGCCTGTGGACCTTCATACAACCAGTCATAATACTTAAGAAATATAAACCGATGCAACTATATATACCTATGTATCCATATATACTATATCGCCTATCTGCAACAGTTCTCATTTAGCACCTTACATAATGAATTTGCGTCTAGATTTTCTATTTTATTCTCTTCTATTCAAGGCCTAATAATCCGATTTGACGTTTATCTTTATCTTTTCAGACTTCAACTCTATCCTTTACTCTCCAAGCTCATCACACGAAGCACAATGAACCAGAATTCTGCACTCTTTATAACATCAAAAGTCCAGATACAACCCAGAAGCCAACAATTTATCGAGTTTCTAGATCTTTTTAATCACGATTATGAAAACCTCGTAAATCCTACTACTTTCAATTGTCGATCTACTAGCACATATTCTTCGCTTCCTAGTGACAAAACGAAAATATGTACACCCCAAAATGTTACATCTTATAATTTCACCTTCCTTAAGCCGCTAATAACCCCTTCGCCGGTCTCTTTCAATTGCAATCTTTTTAATACATTATGTTTTATGTTTACAAATTTATACCTATACTTTTGCTGCACACTACGCGGATGAACATTAAAACTGATAATACACGGTGACAACCACGATTTTTACACCATCATCTTTGCTCCTTCGTCGGAACAAATTTGCAAAAAAGCAATCAAATGCTTACCTAAAGCTAGAATCAATCTATTAATAAGAGTCGGCCAGGCCATGACTCTTCTGCTCGCTTAGTGCAGTCCCAAAATCCATTAACATATAAGCATTGCCTGTTCGTTATATTTTATTTACTTCAATACTTGATCTACCAAATATATAAACTCTATCACAGCATCAAACGCATGAAAATGTGCTATGAATCTTCTTTCTGCTTGCACCCCACGCTAATTTAATTTGTATTACCGACCGCTAGAGTCCGTCTTTCCAGTATGCATCTTTCACAGACCGGGCAAGTAGTGGCATGTGTAAAAATAATACAACAGTATCTTCTGCTTAAAACACTTCATCATCCCGTTTTTACGCCATACATACAAACAGGTTCAATGATTAAATCATTTGTTTACGCTAAAAGCTTTTTAATTAAATATTACACCTACTTGTTTAACTCAACATGTAAATCTTCTACGACTTATTTCCCAGAGTTTCTACACTATTCTTTCTATTGCTTCTGCTCTTTTTTTCTTCTAACCCATCTTACTATACGGGGCCCCTTTCTCTCTCAACCCTTATAAATATTTCAAGACCTAAGACACTTCATAAGAAATATAGTTGTGGGATCCGATGAGTCGCTGCTGTTGATAGAAACTTATCGATAAATGTTATACCCCTAAAATTAACTTAAAATTTGTACTATGCATTTCTATGCTTACTTATTTCCTATTTTAAATCGAGCGGGATGGCTTTGATGGTCGTTTATATAGGCTTTTTCCTATATACCCATTTTCCGATATTTGCATTAAAATCTCTCTCATGAAATCGGCAAAAGGGTTAGGACCAACAAGGAAAACAAGGACACAACAAGACAACAAGGGACACCAAGCGAACAAGCGAACGGTTATACCATACGAGGACAATCCACTGAGGAGCAATCACAAACATTATAAGGTTAACTTGAGAGCGAGAGACAAATGTCAATGGAACCTGCAACCAAGGACATGAACAAACAATTTGGTAATAAAAACTTCCTTTTAGATACACAACGCCCAATCATCTATTAACAAATAAAAAAGTGTAATAGTGACAATAATGTAACAATATTTTCTCATCACTATCAAATGCTATTTTAATCTCCCACCTTCTTCTATTCGTCGTTGCACTCATTGATCTAATGAGATGACAATCATATGTCATTCAAGGATATACAATTTTATGAAAAGAAAGTATATGTAGAGGAATCCAAATCCAGAGAGCTCAAGGTGGTTGGAATTATTTAGTAGTTTGCATTATCGTTAGGTTAACAAACTCTCTTATATTACTCCGCACTATCATTTACAACTCATTCAAACTTTCTTTTAATATATTCACTATCATTTATACTACTCGTACACATTCAACTGGTGCATTAAATAATTGAACCTATTAAATATCACATATACACATCCTACTCACGATATAATTTACCTTTTATCATATTTTAACTCGATAACTCTAACTCGGCTGCAATCATTAAACTTTAATCCACCGTCTTATTCACTATTATAATCAAATCAACCTATTTCTTCCAATAGTATCGTACTACCTACTACTCGTTATCATCATATATAGTATAATCCTATAAATAACTACTTATATATATTAGTATATTTCCATAAAATTCTCATGTAATACCTTATTTCAGTACTTATATTATCAGTAACTCATATATCATATAAGCTAAACCAATACCTTTTGGCTAGCGATCCCCGCTACACCTAAATATAGATGTAAATAATATACGCATGAGTGTTATAACTACCCCATCATATATATTATATATAGTATATATACCACTACTATAATTGTCCTTATTCATAAACCCATCCTATTATTTATCCACTATCCACATCCCAGCACAAGTCTTAAGATGTGTTGGAAATTGCTAATGGGATGTAAGTGGAATATATATAATATATACAAAATATATTAATATATGATATTTTCATACAACACTAATGAGCCAGCCCGATACACAAAATTAATAACTATCACAATTATAATATAATAACATACAATTTACTTAATTTGCTTTAAAAAATAATATAATAAAAATTAAATAAGGTGTTATAAAATTAATAACATATAATTAATAATATATATATATATATTTAATATTAATATATATATAATATATAATATAATATATTATATATAATATATAAGAATATATTAATATTAAATATAATATATAATAATATATACCGTAGTTAAAGTATTGAATAAACATAAATTAAAGATTAAATTGATATAAGTAGGAATCCTAAAGATTAAATATTATTATTATAAATAAAAATATAATAATATAAGATTAATATATAATGAATAATATATATATAATAATAATATAATATAATATATATAATTACATAAAAATTGTTATTGTATTATAAATGGACGAATTTTTTATGTTTACTAAATACAATATAGCAACATAGTAATTTATGATTTAAATAAAGTATACAATTTACAATATATTAAAATCAAACAAATTTATATATTTAAATATAATACAAAATAGATTTTATTATATATATAATTTATTTATTTACGTATTTATATATTCCTACTGTAAATACTATATATATATATATATATATAAGTATATATTAAAAGTATAATACTTGAAAGCTTAAATGTAGTACTACAAAGATGGTAACAGAACAGGTTGGGAATATGAGATATAGACCTCAAATTCTTGCTATAGTTATATGATAAAGTAAAAGTATATTCTGGGAAAATTATATATCTACTATAAAATTATCATTTATTTAATATACAATTAGCCTACCTTATTATTACATGATATTTTTCTAATAGTTTAGTGAAAGAACAGTATACAATAATCATCCATAATCAAATCTTATATATAGATCCTTTATAAATCATAATTGATCAACAATTTTAAACATTGCCTATATCAATTAAATATAGTATATTTTGGATATATTAATTAATAATTAATTATATAATAATATAAATACATTAATCCTATTCGACTATACTATAAATTAAAGGTACGTAACTTCTCTAGGATACTTTACAATTTTATTATATTACTAATTTATTATCCAATTAGTCAAGTGGATGCAATGTTATTACTTATAAATATCGATTATATAAGTGAATACTAAGGTGGAGAATATTTAGGTTACTATCTAGATTCTTAAGATAATAATACAATTACATTTATGTATATTAGCATTATTTTATAATAAAGAATCGTTTTTTAAGATATAAAGATTCTATGGGAATTGAATATTACGTAATCTATATTTCATTCAGTAATATATTGTAATGATAAGGAAACTACTCAGAAAAAAAGCTTTTAATACTAGAGTATAGAGGCTGTGAAAAATATATGTAAATATATATAGCGATTTACATAATTTAATAGAGTTGTTATGAGATAATAGTACTTAGTAAGTAGGACTGATATACATAGATAAGGTAAAGTTATGTTAAGTTCTATATATAGGCATGGTATGGTAAAACGCGTAATGGGGGTGAGGTGAAAATATTAATATGAAACCTGGTTATGATTATGTGTAATTTTTGACGTGCAGATTTAATATAACTGCATATAATTAATAGTATTGAATCTGATATATATATTAGTGTGGAACGATTCAGTTATTATCAGATTCTGTAATGTAATTAAATATACTTATATCATAATATTAATTTATCCATACTATTATATATTATTATAGTACATCTTTATAGTATATAAAATCTTTTTCATCATAGACACATTAATTATAAATTGTATGTACAACAACAAGAGTAATGGTAGGAAACCCTCATTCTGCTTAGTATAGTAACATATTTAATATATAAACACTGTAATAAATATCACGTGGAGAATTGTTTTTTAGTTATTTTCTGATCTATGAAAAATAGGACAAATAGTTTAACAATTATATAATTAGAGAATTAAGGTAAATTTAAGCGCTCCGATAGGTACAAATATATAGAAGAATACTTTTCTAATTAGACTTTATGATGAATATTATAGAATTCTATTCTCTACTATTTAAGTTAAATTATACTATTGCATATATAGGATTATTTCTATACTATTTTAAAATATATATTATATATATATAAGTTATATTAGTGCTCAACTATAAAGTAATACTATCTCATTTAACATGAGTATGATTAATATATACTAATTAATATTTATACTATAAGTAATATTTTAAGCATTACACTAAAACTGAGCGGTTATTTATGGGGTGAAGTTCACACATCAAATATCCGTGAGGTATTAGTGATTTACTCTATTTATAATTATAATACTATATTATTTATAAGATACTTCCTTGAAGTTAATAATAACTAACTAGTATTGCAGTTATACATATATTAATATGATCAGGTTATATTTACTATTCAAACAAACAGTATAAATAATACTATATAGTGTTAGATTAATAAAGAATAACTTATATAGTATTATTATTTAATTGAATTGAAAAAATATTTCTGGTATTATATGAAAACACGAGATATATATAGTAATATGGGTGCGAGAAAACTGTGAGTGATAACGCTATTCGCTAATATCCAATATACAATATATACAATATATTCCACCAGTATACAACAAAAATTATGTTATAAGTCAAATGTAATTATAATAGGACTATAATATATAGTGTAATCGACTGATCATATAAAATGGAACAATATATATATACTATTATATATATTTTTTACATCATAAACATATAATATTTTATCAGAGTTTCTTTATACAATATCAAATAAATACCTTCTCTCATTTAATATCTTATTTAATAATATATGATAATTAAATCGATAAGTGTTTTAACACATATTATTCGTAAGGTACCAGCAATAAAGCATATTAGTTAAGACGACTTTATTACTGATACGTATAAATTTCTCATCACTACATTATCTCAATATCTTTAAGTAGTAATATATATAACTTATTAAATTATGATAAATTAAAGCTGTAAAGCATAAAAGTAATAATATGTTTTTTTGCGTAGTATATAATACAAAAGTTTAATTAAAATTAAATTTATTATATACTATGAATACTACTGTATTTAATGTATTTACAAGTTTAAAAATAAAAAGTATTTAGTTAACAAAATCAAATAAGTATATAAATATGACTAAAAGAAAAGTATTTAATATAACAAGATGGGGATAAAAATAAGAATAAAAGAAAATGGTCAAAACAAGATAGAGTATTAAATAACAGTTAAAGCAATGGATTTAAAATACATAGTAAGGTCATTGAGAGTAAGTAAAAGTCTAGATAGAGTTATAAAACATAAAGCTAGAGAGTTAAACAGAATAGTACAGAGTGAGTTATAATAAGACAGTAAAGCTAGTGAGTAAGCAGTAAGCAGTAATAACAAAAGCAACTCATATTAACCTAATGTAACACATCTATGATTACTGAATTACGCTTTAAGGCATTAAGTTAATAAATATTATTAGCAGCAAAACATGTGAGTAAGCAGTAAAAACATGAGTTAAAGCAATAAACAATGAGTTAAATTTTAGTTTACAAAGCATACTACCTATGTTAGGTAACACCTAGATTACTGATACTGCTTAAGGTCATACTTGTATAAAATTATATAGCATAAGAAGTGATTCTAAGCGTAAAGCAGTAAAACAAAAGCCTAACAAACCTATTGTTAGGTAACATTTATGAATCTACTGATAACTGCTTTAGCATAGTAAAGTAAGTTTTAATAAAATCTGTAAATTGTCAGAAAAAGATGATCTAGTAAGTTTAAAAGAAATTCTTTGAATATGTTAACTTGATATAATATTCTCGTTCGCGGAAATGCGTCGCGGACGCAGGGCGCGTTACTGAATACGCGTCGCGGGCACGCGGCGGCGGTTACGCGGGATTGCGCCACGGCCGCACGCGCGGTTCGCGGCGGGGCCACTGCACGAGGACTCATGAAGTTTCTGTCACGTCTCCAGATGTTAGCTTTAGATGTATACTTCTGTCATCATACATGTAAAAAAAAAAACAGGTAGAAGATCCAGCAAATTGTAACTGGTTTTATCTCTATAACCTAGGGGTAGACACCCCAATTAGGGCTATTCTAGGCTCAGGGGAGCTAGAAAAGGTGAAAAAGTGGCACCAGATTGGCACTATGTGGCACCACTTGGACTATTGCACTCACTGGCACCAATTGGCACTTACTCATTGGCACGCATTGCATCCATGCACTCATTGGCCCATCTTTGGCACTCACTGCAAGCACCTGGACTCATAGAATACCATAGACACTAAAGAACATCATAGATTGCCTTACGGTGATTGGGGAACACCAAAGCGTACATAATTGCCCTTCAAAGATGAAACCCTAAAGATGAGTCCAAGATAGTCATCAAAAGCGCTGAGTCATCAAAAATTGAGATGAGAAAAGGTTTAGTGTGTTTGTAGGTGTGAATAAGTTGTAATATAGGTCAGGCAATGTAGTCTCATAGGAATGTTATAGTGATCAAGTATATGTGTAATAAGTTAAGTAACTGTTGGAGTGTAAGTAAATCTGCGTGTAAGTAAATCTGTGGGTGTGAAGTTAAGTAAATAGTGGTGTGTGTGTGTGTGTAGTTTGTGGTGTGTTGTTGTGTGTGGGTTTCGGTGATGGTGTGTGTGTGTGGGTGTGTGTGTTGGGTGTTTGTGTGTGTGTGTAAGTTGTAGAGACTGTTTGTTGTTGCAAACTTTGAATAGCTGACCCGGGTCAGAAAAAATAGCAAGAAAAAACGTGGGGCCAACATAGACCAAGATCTAGAAACGGTCAAGCAAGAAATACTCATGTCAACAATGTAAAGACATCAAAAAAGGCTAAGCACATAAGAGAGAAGGCCTAAAATACCGGGTCAATAACACTAGATTGGCACAGCTTTGGAGAAAAGTCAAACAAAAAAGGTAACATCAAAAATAGGGATAAGCCTAAAGGTGGCAAAATTAGGAGTGGCCAGGACAAAAGACCCCCCAGGAATCAAAGGTTGGAGTCGAAATATTAAGATAAAGCCTACGTACAGAATCGTTGCTTTACACGTTGGCAACCCGTCGTCGAGGGCAAAAATCAGGTGCCGAAAAACATTATAGGTTGCCAAAAAAATTGGTTCCAAAAATAGGGTTCCAAAAATTAGGGTTCCAAAATGGTTGAAAAATTTGCTAAACAGTTTATGAGGTAAAAATTCGGGCCCAAAAAGGTCAAGAAGGTAAAATTTTCGAGTCAAAAAAATCGGCGATCTAAAAAAGGTAAAAGTAAACCCAGTACGGTTTCCCGAAATCCATCTATAATATGGAGTGCAAATTTTCGACAAGTTTCTTGTCAATATTTAATAAGAAATGAAAAATAGCCATATTAATCGATTATAATGAGGAGCGACATTTCGCATTTAAATTCTTTGGATTATGTATTTAAAGAAATGAACTTGATATAAACTAATAAACCAAATTTCAACAATTATTCGCCAGAGGAGTTTGATAAACGACATCATGGATATATGAGAGGGACTTCGCTTGGATACTTGGAAGAACCTATCTTCAATTTTAATAATAAAACAGGGCGACGGCTAGACAACCCGCCTTAAGTGATCATCATTTCAAGTGCAGAGCTGGTGATATAATTCTCTTATACTTCGCGTTTTGTGAAGATAATGCGGACCAGAAGCCAGAGGCAAGAGTGAGAATATCGGCTTGATTATGCTGCCTGAGACACATAGAAGAGATCCGGAGAACAGGATCAATCGAATAACGAGTTACGTAGGCGAGACGAATATATCGCAGCCGATACACACCAGTTTGAAAAGATGTGGGCTAAGTAAAAAAAGCTACTTATAAGAAGATAAATATTAGATCGTATGCTGCACCAGGATCTATATAAGAACGCTCGGAATTCGGTTAATAAGAAAGATTAATGTATCTAAGACGTATAGGATATGATTGTGTGGTCATCGTGATGTTGGTGTGTCAGTGTGTGTGTGGTGTGTGTTGTGTGGTGTGTCTGTAGCTGTAGCTGTGTGTGTGTGTGTGGTGTGTAGGCTGAGTGGTAGATATGTGGTAGAAAAATATATACATATGCAAATTTTTTTTATTTTTTTATTATTCGAATGTAATACAATTTAATATTATTAAATTTACCTATATTAGATATATATAAATCGGTAATTTATATAAATTAAATGGAAATCAAAGTGGATTAAATGTATCCGAAATGGACCAATATAGAGATATAACTTTTAAATCACTACTTATTATCGGTAATGATATTTAAAAAAAATTAATAAGATTTAATTTAAGTTGATCTACAAATCGAAACAAATAATATAATATAATATCGTCATCTATAAATTTATTGATTATTTGTCTGATTAAATTAGTAAAATTTATAATAAATGAAGCTATAATAAAATAATAAATTTAAAATCATAATTGAAAATTTAAATTATAAAATTAAAATCATATTTGAAATTCAAATAAATAAAATAATCATAATTGAAATTCAAGTAAAAATTAATTAACAATATTATGAAATTCAAATAAATAATAATTTTAAAAAATAATAATTGAATATTATAAAATAAATAAATTTAAAAATCAATATTTGAAATGCGTCAAAATTAAAACAATCATAATTTTGAAATATTCAAAAAAAAAAATTTATAAATCATATTAGTAATATATATAAGAATATAATTTTAATGTCTGAATTAAATATAACATGGATTGTAATATTTAAATATTGAGTTTAAGCGAATACACGGACGAGTGATGAGATCCCGTCCTAGTGCGTGTGAAGCGTGCGGGTGCGGCTGAGTGCGGTGCACGATGTACAATGAGCCTAATGGTGGCGTGAAAAATTGCTAGCACGTTGACAACACCTATTATTTATTTATAGTTCAAGTTTCAAAGTGTAAATTACTATCAATTTCTTTTTCAATATTAAATTAAAAATTAAGCTAACAAAATTTACTAAAGTGGTTGCGTTGCAATATTAAATTTAATAAATATTGGTAAAATTAATTAACGCCCACACGGAACGTAAATATAAAACTATTTCAGAAAAAATATATTGGGATAAATTAAATGAAATTGAATCATATAATATATTAAAAAAATGGCTTATTTAAATTTTTTAATATCATTTAAATATCACTGCTGTATGATAAGTTGAAGCTTTACGTAATAAAAGTATTGACACATTCAAGTGAAAAGGTGTAAATAGCAATCTGAGATTAATTTTGTTTTAGATAGAATACTAGCATATTTTGTTAGTTATTTTTTTAAATCGAGTAGACAGCAACATCGCTTTACACTTGTTGTATGGTCGATTGTAATTATAAGTATCAAATAAAGTAATACAGTAGACCAGGAAGTGTTTCACACCTAAGAGATGATTATAAAAATAAATAATAAATAACTTATACTTAATTAAAGTTATATCCAATTCCATTTTATTATAAGGAGACAAATTAGCTTAAAACAGGGGTCGTTCCGACGTTGCACAAATATTTATAAAAATGAATAATGGTTTAATAGAATTACAGTTATTTTAAACTTAATGATGTATATTGTTATTCAATTATATATGAAATAGCTATTTAAAAGCGCGGCACTTTTAACTATATTAATAAAGTACCCTAAGCGTTATTACACACATATTTCGAGGTTATTATGATATGTATCTTTATAGTGAAAAATCTAAAGGATAAATAATGTATATACTTTTGGAGGGAATAAACTAAAAGAAGATTTTACTGAATTCACACACGAGTCACTATCTTATGTTGATTACAGCCACTTTATAAACACATTGCGGTGCCGGGAGATTTGTATTGATATCATTTTGGAAAACTTAACATGAAATAACTCTTTGCTATAGGCTTTTATAATTGATTCGAAAGCAATGATAAAATAAACACTCACATAAACACAAAAATAGTATAAAGAACGAATGTACTACAAATGAAAAAAATGAAGATATAATTTGTATATATACTAACATAAAATCTACTCAACGCTGAAAAAAGGACATTAATTATTCGTAAATAAAATATAAATAATAGATATAAACACAACTATATTAATATAATTAATAATATATATAATATTAAATATATATATATATAACGTATTGAATGAATATTAAAAATATATATTATTATAGGTTAAATAAAAGAGATGAGCCATTTTTCAAACCTACATACGTATTATAAAGCAAAACTTACAATAAAACAATACAGACATTGTCATATATTAACTTTGGGACGATTATTAGTCTTGGCTAAATTCTCCATTAATCTTCATCTTCATCAAAATGTTCGCACTAATTCCCAGTCAGGTGGACCCGACAATTGCTAATAATGCCAAAGCACTAAGTTACGCGTCATGGTATTTCAAATAACTTTTTATAGTTATTTTGAAAAGATATTCGCATTTGTAGTGTCAAAACCATTAAAAGGTGCAGTTGAAACTACACGACAACAATAATTTCAATCAAACAAATAAAATCTACCACTTTTTATTTTTTGTCATTTTTCTTTTCTTGATCACTTGCCAAACATCCCGAAAACAGACAATTCGTAACTAAATAACTTATCATCGGCTCAATTTTTTGTAAAACTTGCAGCAACACCAGGAGCTCTTCTGTTGTTCTGAAGGCTGTAGGCTAAAAAAGCAAATATTGTTTCACCTCCATACCTGTACCTCAGATCACTTGCCCTATAAAGTAATAATTGGCATAAAAACCTCACGCCTGAAATTGTGCAAAGGATCATGAGTCACATCTGAGAAGCTCATAAGAAGCTGTTACTTTTGCTTTGCGTTATGCATGAGTCAATTGCCTAGCTTGCAATTCTTGGGCTCTTCCACTTAGCATTTAAACTCCCGCAATGGTTAGTTTGGTGAACCATATTTTATAAAGTGAGCTCACAGGGAATGTGATTTTGGAGTTAGAAGTGATGTTAATACTTCAAATTTCTTGAAACATTACAACATAAATAATGAAAAAGTAGACAATAATCACAATGCGGTTGACACTTGATTGGCTCTAAATACGTGAGCACGTATGCGAAGTGCGTAGAATAGGTTTAATAAATATAATATATAATATGTAATTAATATGATAATAATAATTATATATAATTAATTATATGATATATATATATATATATATATATATAATATAATAATCATTATAAAATCGATATATTGATTTTTAAAAAAATAATATATCGATTAAAAAATATCGCATATATAATTATTAAAATATATATATAATAAAATAATAATTATAATATATATAAATATTATATTAGAATAAAATATATATATATATATATATATATATATATATATATAATAATAAAAATAGATATAATATATATAACTGTAAAGTGAAATACCACTTGAATCGTGAAGGATTCTAAGGATAGTCTTGGCGGAGATCGGAATTAGTTTAAAAGGGAGAATACATTAGGTAATACTTTTACCCATGGAGTATACCAGAACACACACCACATACACAATATATAGTATATATAAATAATATATATTATAATATATATATATTAATATATAAATATATAAAAATAATAAATACATTATATATATAATATATATAAATATTATCATAAAATATACATACACATACAACCAACTATTAACACATACTTTTAATAACTATATATACATACATTAACATATACAATAATATATATTTTTTTTTTTTTTTTTTTTTTTTTTTTTTTTTTTTTTTTTGGCTGACTGTGAGAAATGAGAATAATAAAGGGAATTAATATATAATAAGATAAATTTAAATTAATAAGTATTTTAAGATTAAAACAAATTAATTAAAGTAAGGTTAAGTTCCTATCAAAAATATCTAAGGCATTCGGTCACACAGGTAGGAATAAACGGGAGTTAAAAATAATAAGGTTACGTTAAAATTAACCTCACTTAAGCCCTTAAGGTTCGATTAAGAATAAAAAAAGTAAGATATATCGATTAAACAAATAAAGATCAATGTACACACTTTGGAAGGATACAAATGGGGAACCAGAATAAAAAGGTCGATTATGAATTAAAAAAGGTAATATATAAGTGATAAATATTTAAAGCATTTAGGGTAACTGGAGTAGGAATAAAACAGGAAGCTAAGAATAATAAGTGTATTAAAGAAATGAGCTGTGATTATATCGACCCAAGGTTTTTTTTTTTTTTTTTTTTTTTTTTTTTAATTAAATAATAATATAATATATAAAAGGTGCAAACACTCAACTAGACTGGCAAAATAGGAATCTGAAATTAAGTTAAAGTTTACGATTGAATTCTATCTTGATTCGATTATATTATTAAAACATTTGTTTTATCGATTATAACTTTAACCTTATTTAATCAATAAGCAACCTTTAAGGGAAGTGAGAATAATTTAATGTAACTATTATAATCTTACTCCCCTTTAATTTCTCCAATGATGACCGAACCTAAACATTATCGACTATATACCTTAACTTTACTTAATATTTGTTATTCGTCAAAAATACTTATTATCTATCGACGTAAGTCTAATCTAACTCCCCTTTAATTTCTCAAGTCTCCACTTACACAAAAAAAAAAAAAAAAAAAAAAAAAAAAAAAAAAAAAAAAAAAAATATATATAATAAAATATGTATATAGTAGTATATAATAGCAGTTATCAATGATGTTGTATCTAGTATATATGTATGGTAGTATATAAAGATATAGCATTAAAATATATAATATATAATAATATATAATTAATAATATAATATAATTATATTAAGAAATATTATATATAATATATTCTATATGTGTTGGTGTTGTTGCTGTATACTCAATGCTGCTAACAAATAAATAAACCTAAGAATCTCTTTAACAAATTACGATTCGCAAGAGACTATAATATGATATAACATTATTTATATAAACAGAATATATATTATAATTAACAAACAGGCAAAAAAATTAGAATTATAAAAAAATATATATAAAATATATATATAATTATATATATGATATATAATATATATATATTATATTAATATATTCTAATATATATATATATAATTTAGATTATAAATTAATATATATTATATATTTATAATAATAATATATATAATATAATATATAATAAATATATTATATATATAAAATAAATTATATATAATATATTTATATATATATATAATATAATATAAAAATATATATAAATATATAAAATATAATATATTTATATATATAATATATAACTAATATATATAAAATCTAATAAATTAAATAATAAAATTTCTATAAATATAAATTTGCTTTATAATAACATAAGAATAATTACACTTCATGTATCCAATCCGTCTATAAATGTGATAATATTTTAAATATAATAATATTTGTTAAAAGTAAATTACTATATCTAATGAGATTATATAAAATATAAAAAAAATATAATACTAAGATTATACAATATATCTATATAGAATCTATTTATGAGTATAACATATAACATGATGCATATCTATATTTCTCTCTTGAGAATTTGCTTTTTTGTAATATTAAAAGTATAAATATTAGATAAATTATAAAAATATATAAATAAATTAATAATTTTATAATTAGATACAATAATAATTTTATATATAATTATATATATATAATTTATATATATAATAATATATTTATATCTCTTGTTTTAAATATAAAAAATTAATATTATATTATATATAATAATTATATATATACATATATATAATATTTAATTTTATATAAGATATATATAATATAATATAAAGTATACATAATATTATATATTAAAAAATAATTAAAATTTAATAGAATAAAGATTATATTATGAATAAGCGATAAGGAACACAACCAAATTGACTAATTTATAATATATATATATATATAATATATATATATATATATAATTAATATAATATAATATTATAAATAATAATATATATATATAATAAATAATTATAAATAAAGTATATACCTAATATATTATTCAAGTGTGGGTATGCGACTTGGTTAATCATATCTTCCACCACCGTATTAACATATTAAAGACTGGTAACTTTTCAGATGCCATTGAGGAGAGAGGAGGGGCAGTAGTGCTATCCCATTAGGTGGGGATGGCTCAAACCTGAATAGTGCAATTGGGAGGCATAGCGAATCTAACATGCACATTCGGTTAAGACTCATACTTGGTAGGTTTGGGAGATGCTTGTGGAAGCCGCCTAATGGCCACAGAAAGAGGATTATATTTAACCCCCCGGACGAAGTCGGTGTGTTGCAGATAGCAAGGGCCACAAGGAGATAGATGACCAATGAATCAAATAACTTTGTATAATACAATGATAAGTTTTAATCCATTGCAAATTACGCAATAATTACATTATTAAATATTATAATTCCACTGCATATTAATGTAGTTTCTTTAAGAAAACATTACTCCATTCATCAATTAATTTATAGTTACTAATTGGGTCTGATAAATAACCTCAGACATAATTGGCGAAGCCATAGTGGCATTATATATTTATTTATTATATAAGAAAATCCCTTCGACAGTGAACCGAGTGTGAAGAAAAGGAAGGGTGAATAAACTGAATTGGTAATTATAGCTTCAAAACAGCTCATCTGAAATTAACGATAGGATAGCAGTGCTCTCTTTCAGTCTTTTATCTTTAAACAACACGCAACTCGAATTACGCTTAATATGAATTCTTTACAGCTTAACAACAGCCTCCAATTTATAACCTTTCAATAACAAAAATGCATTTTTACTTTTAAATCAAAATCAAAAGCTGTACCTAAGCAAGTCCACAGCTGCGTTATTGATAACATTTATTGTAATTATTATTATCTATTATTATTATTTCTACATTTCGTTCAAACGTTCAAGTCGGGGAATAATTATGAACTATGGAAAATATTCCACGTCTGCGGAAAACACAAACGTGTTGGAAGAGCTCATTCCAACAACTTATACGTAGGAGATAATTATGGGACAGGAAACATTATATTTCCACTTCAAACACTATATTGTATTGAACACTAGCAAATATATTAATGCCATAAAGAATTTAACACTTATTATTATTATTATTATTATTATTATTATTATTATTATTATTATTATTTTCATTATTATCATTATTATTATTATAATATTATTATTATTATTCAGGATATCCTGCAAACAACTATATATAAATTTTGTAAAAAAAGCTTAAGCAGGTCACTCAAAAATAGTTCACTACTTCACTATATATAAATATATATATATATATATATATATATATATATATATATATATATATATATATATATATATTTAATGAAAAGACAGATTTCTAGAAACGAAATACGGGAAGATTTTCCAAAGAATTTAAATAATTCTTCTTGCAATTTTATTTCCAATATTTTTACATATCTTAATTTTATTTTAATGTTTATAACATTTAATATCAGAATATTCAGAGCTATAAACACATATAACATTTATATATAATATATATATATAATATATATATATATATATATATTAAGGGATGTACCGGAACCAGAATTTTGGTTCCGGCCGGAAACGGAACTTTCCGGAACTTTGAAAAAGTTTACGCAGGAACGCGTAACTTTTTGACTTCCGCTACACCTTACATATTCTACTTAAAACTTGTCTGATTAACAAGTGGAGTCTCTAGAAGTATCTGGCATCTTGACATATCCATACTGTGAGCTCTTAGTTTTCTGTAAGCCAAAATTTGGATAAACGGATCAATAAATTTATTAAGTAAAATAGGAATATACTATATAAAGTTCTACGGGTCTTCAAAGTTTAAAAAGCTTTTTTCAGAAAAGCATTTTTTTTAAAAGCTTTTTTCAGAAGCTGGTAACGTGTTTGAGGAAAAGAGATCACGTTTAACTCCACAACATGGAGAGCAACTTATTTTCCTACACCACAACATTTCAATATTCAAATAAATTTTTAAATAAGATAAATTTGGGAATTCTTTTTTAAAAAATTAAATTAATTTTTTTGCTTAAACAGTTTAGTTAATATTTTGTTTTGTAGTAATTTCTACTTTAAAGTTAATTTATTTTATAATAATAATAATAATAATAATAATAATAATAATAATAATAATAATAATAATAATAATAATAATAATAATAATAATAATAATAATAATAATAATAATAACAATAAATTATAATAATATAATAATAATATAATAATAATAATATAATAGCACTGGTTAACTGAAATTTTGGACGGGGGTTTCGCAATTGATTATTGATATATTTGATGTGCTGATTCCAAAATTGTAATCGGTTTTTGCATATCACTTTGGATATCACATCGCATTTGTGAGATATTGTGTGTAACACAGATTTGTAAAATTTTATGATTTTTAACTTTTTCAAGAGGGTCTGTCACAATTATCGGGATATATATATATATATATATATATATATATATATATAATATATATAGATGTATATATTTCCTTTATTTAATATATGTGTCTATAGATATATCAACACTATATATATATATATATATTATATATATATCTATATATTATGAAGGGAGAGAAACAAATCACAATGATATGATACAAATTATATGTTAAACATATAATACAACTAATGAATAAAGAGTATTATGGGACAACAATGAATGCAATAGAAGGAATGGGTTTATATAATGGATTCAACCATCGTCGTGTGTGGACGCAATGGAAACTAAAGGGGAGGCCAAATTACAGAAGGACCCAGGAAGAGATAATTTGGAAAGAAAAGAAGGATAGTCAGAGATGATTTATTGAAGTGATGAAGCGGTTGAGAAATCTAGTACTGAAGAATTTAAGAAGAAAGAGAGAGAGAGAGAGAAAGAAAGAGAGAAGAGAGAGGAGAAGAGAGAGAGAGAGAGAGAGAGAGAGAGAGAGAGAGAGAGGAGAGAGAGAGAGAGAGAGAGAGAGAGAGAGAGAGAGAGAGAGAGAGAGAGAGAGAGAGAGAGAGAGAGAGAGAGAGAGAGAGAGAGAGAGAGAGAGAGAAGAGGTAGAGAGAGAGTGGTGAAATGAGAGAGAGAGAGAAGAGAGAGAGAGAGAGATTAGAGAGAGGAGAGAGAGAGAGAAGAGAGAGAGAGAGAGAGAGAGAGAGAGAGAGAGAGAGAGAAGAGAGAGAGAGAGAGAGAGAGAGAGAGAGAGGAGAGAGAAGGAAGAGAGAGAGAGAGAGACGAGGAGAGAGAGAGAGAAGGAGGAGAGAGAGAGGAGAGGAAGAGAGAGATGAGAGAGAGAGAGAGAGAGAGAGAGAGCTTTTGGTTCAAAGTGACTGTCAACTAAAGAGGAAAAAAATTTCGATTTTGGATTTTAAAAATGTAAAATTTTAAACATTTAAATTTATTTCATATCTAATCTGGGTTCGAGGAGCTGCAAAATTTTAAAATCATTACTTTTGGCTATTTTGGAAAATTAATTATTGAAATACAAAAATAAAATTATAAAGTAGAAATTTAAAATAATACATTGCAGAATGTGAAGTTACGTTTCCCATGGCAATCGTCGAGTCGTTTGAAGAAAATTATCCAACTTTCTTCCTCTGAGTATGAGAGTCATTCCACAACCAAACCACACGACCTTAATCATAAAAAAATAATTTTTCGTGAATGCGGTCATATTATACGTGACAGTAGTGTTAAAGTGATAATAATATATTTTAATATAGTGAGTAGTGTGCAATAGTAACAGTGAATATAGGTAAAGAACATATTAATATTAGTGTTAAATCATAGTAGCATAGTAATATAATAAATAATAATAACAATATTAAAAAATACATGTGATTATCAGTGATTGATAGTGAAATATATTGAATTTGTGTTTGAAATATAGTGTTTTTTAGTTTTTAATAATATTAATAATATTGATAA
>JABUQX010027157.1:20000-25000 GCA_015478945.1 Trachelipus rathkii | reverse complement strand
ATATCTGTACCTCTTATTCCAGACCATAGTCTCACTACTATACATTAGTACAGGTAATAGCATGCCGTCATGTAAGACCCTAGCACACTCAAGACTTATTCCCTTTGCATCCACTAAGGATTTAATTGCACCAGCCATCTTCCTTCCATTCACAACTTTCATACTACATTCTGCATCATCCGTTCCCTTTTCATCCACCATATATCCTAAATATTTGAACTCAGACATTTGTTCCAGCTGCTCACCATCTACATATTTACACAGAGAACTATCCTCACTCAAAACCATAAACCTTACTCTATTCTACGTTTCCTTTCAAAACCCCTCCTTTTACACACCTGATAAATCTCTCTTACTAATCCCTGCAAAGCTATTTCAGATTCCGCCACACTAAACTAAATTCATCGCTATAATAGGTAAGGGCAACCCTTCACTCTCCTTCATTCTCCATTACTCCTAACACCACCCTTGCTAACCTCATCCATACCTCTGATTCTTTCATAAACCCAATCCATATATATAATATATATATATATATATATAATTATATATAATATATATATATATATATATATATATATATATATATATATATATATATATATATTATATAATATATATTATATATTATTATGTTTTTCAATTAAATCAATTCAAGCCTTTGATATATTTCTTTTACAAGACAAAAGAAAAAATAATAATTATTTTCTCCGACTCCGGCTCCAACTCCGACTATAGTTTCTGCAATGTTTGAGAATTGTTCAGTACTTTCTGGCAATAAATTTTTCACGTAAAAAAATATTTTGAAAAAATTTTATGCCCAGAATCCGGTTCCGTTTCATAACTCCGGCTGCGGACCCCAACACGCAGCCCCTGGTTTTGGCCTAATGTTTGTAAAGATACTTTAATAAAATTGTTTTAGCACGTCTTCTGGCAATAAACTTTTCACAAAAAAAATATTTATAGGAACAAAATTATACCCAGAATCCGGCTTCGTTTCCGACTCCGGATCCGGATCCGACTAAGGTTTCTGTACTATTTAAACATTGTTCAGCACGTCTTCCGGCAATAAATTTTTCACCTAAAAAATATTTCTTGAAAAAATTTATAAACAGGATCTGGCTCTGACTCCGGCTCCGGTTCCGACTCCGGATCCGGATCCGACTAAGGTTTTTGAACTATTTGAAAATTAGTCAGCAAGTCTTCTGGCAATACATTTTTCAACTAAAAAATATTTTTTGAAAAATATTTATAAGCAAGATCCGGCTCCGGATCCGGATCCATCTAAAGTTCCCGCACTATTTGAAAATTTTCAGCCATCTTCTTTCATACATTTTCACCTAAAAAATATTTCTTAAAAAAAATTCATACCCAGAACCCGGCTCCGGGTTCGGCTCCGGATCCGACTAAGGTTTCTGTACTAATTGAAAAATTGTTCAACACGTCTTCTTGCAATACATTTTTTGCCTAAAAAGATATTTTTTGAAAGAAATTAATACCCAGGATCCGGCTCCGGCTCCGGCTCCGGCTCCGTGTTCCGACTCCGGCTTCATCTGACTAAGGTTTCTGCAATATTTGAAAATTGTTCAGCACGTCTTTTATCAATAAAATTTTTTACAAAAAAAAATATTTTTCGAAAAAATCATACTCCCTGCTCCGTCTTCGACTGCCGGTCCGACTCCGAATTCCGGATCCGATTAGGATTCTGCACTATTTGAAAAATTGTTCAGCACGTCTTCTGGAATAAATTATTCATCTAAAAAAATTATCTCTTGAAAAAATTTATACCAAGGATAAGGCTCCGAATCTGACTCCAGCTCCGGCTCCTACTCCTACTCCTGCTCCGACTTCACTTTCGGCTCCGGATCCACTAGGTTTCTTGAACATTTGAAATTGGTTCAGTACGTCTTCTTGGCAATAAAGTTTTACCTAAAAATTTTTTTTTAAAAATTCATACCCAGGGATCCGGCTCCGGATCCGGCTCCGGATCCGACTAAGGTTCTGAACTATTTGAAAATTGTTCAGGACTCTTCTATCAATAAAATTTTCACCTAAAAAAATATTTTCGAAAAAAATCATATCTGGCTTCGACTCCATCTCCGACTTTGAATCCGACTCCAGCTCCGACTCCAAATCCGGATCCGATTAAGGATTCTGCACTATTTGAAAATTGTTCAGCAAGTCTTCTGGCAATAAATTTTTCATCTAAGAAAATTATTTCTTGAAAAAAATTTATATCCAGGATCCGTCTCCGAATCCGGATCTGGATCCGGATCCGGATCCGGACCTGACTAAGGTTTCTGCACTATTTGAAAATTGTTCAGTGCGTCTTCTGGCATTAAATTTTTCACCTAAAAAATATTTTTTTAAAAAAAATTCATACCCAGGTTCCGGCTCCGGCTCCGGCTCCGGCTCCGGCTCCGACTTCACCTTCGGCTCCGGATCTGACTAAGGTTTCTGCACTATTTGAAAATTGTTTAGCACGACTTCTGGCAATAAATTTTTCATCTAAAAAAAAATTCTTCTGAAAGAAAAAAATTTTACTATGGCACCGGCTCTGAACTCTGGCTCCGACTTCGACTCTGGCTCCGACTCCGGATCCGGATCCAACTAAGGATTCTGCACTATTTGAAACCTGTTCAGCACGTCTTCTGGCAACAAATTTTTCATCTAAAAAAATTTTTTCTTAAAAAAAATTTATTCCCAGAATCCGGCTCCGAATCCGGCTCCCGCTCCGGATCCGGATCCGGATCCGGATCCAACTAAGGTTTCTGCACTATTTGAAAATTGTTCAGCACTTCTTCTGGCAATAAATTTTTCACCTAAAAAAAATTTTTCGAAAAAAAAATCAAACTACGGCACCGGCTCTGACTTCGGCTCCCACTTTGACTCCGGCTCCGACTCCGGATCCGGATCCGACTAAGGATTCTGCACTATTTGAAAATTGTTCAGTACGTCTTCTGGCATTAAATTTTTCACCTAAAAAATAATTTTTTTGAAAAAAATTCATACCCAGGCTCCGGCTCCGGCTCCGGCTCCGGATCTGACTAAGGTTTCTGTACTATTTGAAAATTGTTCAGTATGTCTTCTGGCATTAATTTTTTCACTTAAAAAAATATTTCATGAAAAAAAATATACCCAGGATCCAGCTCGGCTTCGGCTTCCGGCTTCGACTCCAGCTCCAACTTCCGCTTCAGCTCCGGATCCGAATAAGGTTTCTGCACTATTTGAAAATTGTTTAGCAGATCTTCTAAAAAAAATTTCTTCGAAAAAAAATCATGCTCCGGCTCCGGCTCCGGCTCCGGCTCCGGCTCCGGCTCCGGCTCCGACTTCGACTCCGGCTCTGACTTCGGATCCGGATCCGGATCCGACTAAGGATTCTGTACTATTTGAAAATTGTACATCTTCTGCCAATAAATTTTTCATCTAAAAAAAATTATTTCATGAAAAAAAATATACCCAGGCTCCGGCTCCGGCTCCGGCTCCGGCTCCGGTTCGGTTCCGGCTCCATTTATTTGACTGAGTAAAATCCGAAGAATGAGCTAGAGGTTTAGAATATGAAAAAAAATTTAGATTTTCTATAATTATAAATAAAACATTTTTTGATCCTAAACCTGGAATTGCAATTTTGACTGGAATTGAAATTTTTTAGTTCGACACCTCTCTAAATAAATTTCTGTATCTAAAAAACTATTTAGAATTTTTGAAAAATAATTACACCATGATGTTCAGGAGGAATTTTTCTACTAATTTAGATAATAATAAAAAAAAGTGAAAATTTTGATTTTGCCTTCAAAAAGTAGGGGGTCTAGTTATGAAGTCTCCCCTTAATGTATATTATATTTATATAGAATGAGTCTGGATGACAAAACTCAAAAGTGACTTAAGGGATGCAAATGAAATAATAAAAATATTGAAATTAAAATTATACCAAGATTGTAAATGAAGGAGGATGAGTGAATGACTAAATTAAATATTTGGCTTTGGAATATCAACTTTTGATTCACTAATCACTAGTCCCCACTCCCCAGACTCCAGTCACTACTGAGTACTGACTACTGTGCTGTGACTACTGTCAAGAAGTTCTTTGATATGGGCACGTTATGGACTTCATAACCAAATTGCTTTAGGCCATCTCTGATTGACTGTAATGCACTAACTGATGCCTGAGAAAGGTTGGTTCTGGAATCTGTAAGGTAATTGGATGTCTGTAAAAAGCCACGTTCAACATCTGTATTTACGTGCGGAATGATGAGGAGAGCTTTAACCAGACTCATCAACTGAGGATACTTACATTGATTAAAAGAGTTTTTCAGAGAGAAAATCTTACTCCATTACTGATCAACCCTGATTTCAATTTTTCCCTTTAACTTAATAAACATTGGGTGAAAAAAGTAAAAAAAAAAAAAGTAGGAAAAGTAAGACATTTTCTTCAAAAGTAGCACATTTCTTACTGTAGTAGGACAAGTAAGAAAAAGTAGGAAAACAGGACACAATATGAACCCTGATATATATATATATATATATATATATATATATAAATATATATATAAATATATATATATATATATATTATATATATATATATATATATATATATATATATATATATATTATATATCTATATATATTATATATATTATATATATATATATATATATATATATATATATATATATATATATAATCTATAATCTATAACAACTCCCAGGAAGAGCTTTCGCCCTGTCAGTTGGTCCAGCGTCTTCTCCTTCTGGCCCGAAACTCACAACCCTAGAACACTCCAGAAAGCCATTTCTCGGCGCAACGGTTTGGATGCCAGTCCTCGAGTTAAACACTCTCAGGTAGGGTTTCGCCTTTCAGTAGAACTAGCATCTTCTCCCATTGGGCCTCAAAACTCGCTTCCCAGAGCTCTCGAGAGGAGTTTGCTTCTAGGCGCATAAGATACCAACGCTGGCCCAAGAGTAATGCAAGCAAAAGGAAAGGACCGGGTTGCTAGC
>JABUQX010027157.1:0-2500 GCA_015478945.1 Trachelipus rathkii | reverse complement strand
ACTTGTATTCTATCTAAGACCTTTCGATACACCTTCTCAACTCTAATTTCTTAGACCTCATCTGGAATCTCATTCACATCTTTCCGATCGATCGCCAGTACGCCTTTCGGCGCTCGAGGTCTACTGGCGATATACTTTCCTATCTTACTGATTTATGGTTTTTCCACCCTTAGGAACTATGGGGAGACTTGCGTGGTGGCGCCTTGACATATCCAAAGCATTTGACAGGTATGGCACGCGTCACTGCTCTAATCCCTTCCTTTGGGTTTCCTCCTTCTCTTTGCTACATATGTCTAGTTTTCTCTAAAATCGCCAATATCGGCTGTTGTTGACGGGCGACTTCTTCTCTTTTTCTGTCAATAGTGGTTCCTCAAGGTTCTTTCTTATCTCCTACTTTATTTTAGCTTTTCATTAAGTGATCTTCTCCGACCTGCACTCTAATCTATCATCTATCGATTCGACCCTTCATTCGTTCAACTCTATTTCAATTCTGTCCTCTTTTACTTCTAGGAATTGCCTCTCGTCCTTATATCTTTCCGATGTTCTATTCTCGCAGATCTGGATAGAATTTCGGGTGGGGTCGGTCTCAACCTTGTGAAATGTTAATTCTTGTAAAAACTCCAACTGTTTTTTTGTCTACAGAATCTACCTTCTCTACACATTCAGAAACTTTCCTATCTCTTTCGAAGGGTTCAGCCCCCCCCCCCCCCCCCCCCTCTCCCTCTCCCCCCCCTCTCTCGCTTCTCCTGTTGACAATATAACATCCCTTGGCGCTTAACTATTAAAAAAAATGGTCTTGGAACTCACATTCACAAGCGGTTGCTAGGGCGGCTCAAGAAACTTGGGATTGTTTAGACTGCGAGACTTGTTTTTCTTCTTCTCAGTTACTCCATCTATACAAGGGCCTCATCCGCCCTTGTATGGATAACTGCTCGTCATATCTGGGGGGCTCTGTTTTCACGGCTTTTTGACAGGGTCGAGTCAAAGCCAAAGCTTATAAACTGTTCCGTACTTTCCACTTCACTTGAACCCTCTGTCTTTGCGGCGCGATGTTGGGGCTTTATCTCTTTTCTATAGGTCCGGCAGCGGGCAGATGCTCTGAGGGAACTTGTAACTGCGCGTACCACCAGTCCTTGTACGGCGCCCGCTGCACGGGGTGCTGTGTCTTGCCGCTATGAGTTTTGTGTGGATTATCGGTAACTCCAGCTAGGTGACGCTGCGGTGCCTTCCTTTTCCTGCCCCCCATATCTCTGTGTTCTGTGGAAATTCTCTTCCATTTGCTTCTGTGTTTCGATGCTTGAATTTAATCTCCCTCACTTCAAAGCTTGCGTCTGTGCTCATCTGCGTAAATTGCGTTAGTTGGTGAGCTTCTGAGACGTGTAACACTCCCTCCTTGAATAGGGCTCCGTGAGTGGTGGGTGCAACTATAATATATATATAATATATACTATATATTAGTATTATATATTAATTATATAGATATTATAGTGATTATATTAGTATATTACTTATATATATGATATATATATTGTATATTATATTATATTATATATATATTATATATTATATAGTATATATTTACATTTTGAATTTTAAACATTTGAATTTAATGAGTATCTTATTATTCTATATTTTGAGATATTTGTGTAAAGCTTTATGTTTCAATATACTGTAGTTATGTAATGCACTGTGTATGAATACTACACAAGGCTACTATTATATTTTGTTAAAAGATGGCCTATGGTTTATGTAAAATAAATCCCTTCCAGCAAATTTTTAAATTATCAAGTAGTACATTAGTAAATTCGCGGTTCCAGCCGGAATTTTGAAAAATTCCGGCCGGAACCGGAACCGGAAAAAAATGTCAAATTCTGGCCGGAATTCGTAACTTTCATTATGATATATATATAATACTATATATATAATATATAGTATTATATTATATATTTAAGTATATAGTTATATGATATATTAATATAGTTTATGAATATATATATATTATTATATATATATATTATATCTATATATATATATTCCGGTATATATTATATATTATATATTATGATATGATAGTAAGTATATATTAGTTATTTATATATATATATATATATATATTATATAGTAGTTATTTATATATATATATTATATGATTTATACTATATATATATATATAAATATTAACAAAACTGACATTAAACAACCGATGTCCCCCCACCCACAATAGGTCCTTGGCTCTCTCACATCCTACACAATTAATAAACACACCATCTACAAAATCACCCAATAACAATCTACTAAACACCCCTTCCCCAAACATCTCCCCTACAGAAGAATCACTGTTGAAGAAACTCATAATTAACCTCGCCGGAGCAAGATCCAGGCACCACCAAATCCTTATGAATATAATTCAGTATTTCAAACTCGACAACGTTTAATATCCCTCATCTCCATAGATGTCGTTATATCCCGGACACAATGGAGCACTTCCTTCTGGAGTGCC
>JABUQX010027156.1:45000-51033 GCA_015478945.1 Trachelipus rathkii | reverse complement strand
ACCCGGGATATATGAGTATAAGGTAGGCTAAGGCTGTTGTTGCTGGGTTATATAGCAGTTAAGTTAAGGTTAAGGCGTTGCTGCTGGGTTGTTATACATATATAGCAGCAAGGCTGGTATGTTATGCTGGTTATATATATATATATATACAGTTAGCATATACTGCCGCTACCGTCGCACAACGGTAGAGCGACGGAGTCGCATGGCAACGGCGCGGGTTCGGAATCCTAGTTCGGATCCTAGGTAGAAATTACCTAGAAGTTCCCTCCTGAATAGGGCCATGCCCGTGAGGTGTGAACTTTATGCAACAGCATAGTTACAGCAGCATGTTATGGTTGGGTTAGTGGTTACATATATATGGGCGCTGGGCTGGCTGCGTTAGCAGCAGCAGCAGGCAGCAGCAGTTAGCGGCGCATATAAGGCGCGCGGCGCGCCGTAATACATTACAGCAAGGCGCGCTGCTGCGCTAAGGCTATGCGCGGCGTAAGGCGCATATAAGGCAAGGTTGGGTTATACAAGGCTATACTAAGGTATATGCGGTTAAGTTAAGTTAAGATATAAGGCTATTATATAGCAGTTAGTTCATGTTGCTGGTTATTGCTATAAATTACATATACATATAGTTGAAGATATTGGCTATATGTTGAGTTGTTGTTATACATATAAGGTATATGCTAGCAGCAGCATATAAGGTTGCTATATACATACATATGCTATTAGTATAAATAGTTGTTATTGTTGGCTATATTAAGGCTATTAGTTATTGTTGGTTATCAAGCCATTACATATTATTATTATTATTATTATTATATTATTATTAAGTTATATATAATACTAAGGTTATTACATATATATATTATAAATATGTAATACATATTATTGGCTAATAGATGCAGCAGCATATTGTTATACAGCAGCTATACAGCTGAAAAGATTACATGCCATGTGGGCTATATATATTATTATTGTTAGTTATGCATATTATTGTTGCCATATATATTATTATTGGTTGGTTGTTGTTTATTATTATATTATGTTATTATTATTATTATTATTATTATACATATATATACATATATTATTATTATTATTATTATTTCATACATACACATACTACGCATTACAAGGTTGGCTATTACTAAGTATTATTATTGCCATAGTTGCTACTATTATTGTTATTATAAAGAGCATACATATAAGGTTGTTATTATGTTATTGCATACATTATTATTAGTTGGGTTACATATACATGTAATACATATGTTGGCTGGTATATATATATATTGGTTGTTACGCTATTATTAGCTACAGGCTGGCTACATGCTATATAGTTGTTATTATATATATATATTAAGTTACAGCAGCATATATATGCTACTATACTATATTACTGGTTGGCTAAGGCTTCATATATATATAAGAGTTGTTATAGTTATGATATACTATATAGTATATATATATTATTGCTATATATATATATATATATATATATATATATATATATATATATATTTCATATATATATTAGGGATGTGGACTCCGGCTCCGGCTCCGCTCTGGCCGGAGTTCCGGCCTTTTTTAAAGATCCCCGGCTCCGGCCGGAGACCATTAGTCTCCGGCTTTCTCCGGCTGGAGACCTATATTTTGAAAAGGTAGTTTTGAAAAAATAAAAAATACTTAGAATTCATTGAAAGTAATAATGAGACATTTAATGAAATAAATTTATTTAGAAGAACTGATTCATACAAAAAAGTGTAGAAAAATTATTTTAATATTTTTTTTGCTGTAGTGATAATATTAAGTCAAACTAATAACTAATATTATAACTATAATAATATATAATAATATGAATGGGCCTATATGACATCATTTACTAAGTTGACTAATTATTTTAATAAACAACTTAAAAAGGGTTTGATATCCAAAAATGACTACCCCTAACAAAAATACACTTTTGATAAATCTAGCTTTAAATATAATACAGAAATAGGTATAAGAAACTGGAAAGAACTTTTATTAAACTACATGCCATATCTGGACCAAAAAAAAAATATGATATATATCCTTAATCTTTTAAATTATTAAGAGCTTTTTAATTTTTATATTACCAAATCCTTTTAAACTATTATATATATATATATATAGTATATAGTATATAGTATATATATGTTATTATTACATATATTAAGGTTGGCTATTGGTTATTATGTTATTGAGCATATGCTAGTTATTGTTGGGTTATTACTAGTTACATACATACATATTAAGTTACTACGTATATAGCAGCTGTTAAGAAGAAGATAAGAGTTAAGGTTGTTATATATATACATATATTATATGCTATTGGCTGGTGTTATGCTATATTATTATTATACATATATACATATAAGTTAAAGAGTTATTAGTTATATAAAGAATATTAGTTGGAAGGATATTATATTATTATTACATATATAAATATATATATATATATATTATATATATATAATATATATATAATTATGTGTTATATTATTAATATTATTTATTATTTTATTATTATTATAGTTATAAATATATATATATATATATATATATATATATATATATTATAAAGTGCATGTACCAGCTGTTATCGATACTGTATAGAGTATCACAATATAATTTTTTGAGAAATTTAAATTATATTGTTAAACACAAAATCAGCGAAAGGAAAGTTAAATAGCTTATGCATTGCTATTTAGGTAACCATTCTCTAATATTTAAAATCAAATGCTCTTAAATTATGATGAAGAAACAGGAGCTGATCAGCTAGTGTTGGAGAAAGACGATTCCTTTTACTTGTATAAATATTTCCTGCTTAGCTAGACATTCTCTCGCTAAATACACTTGAAAGTGTGGAGCAGAGAGATATTTCCTAGCTAATTCAGGTAAGATGCAATCAGAATAAAGAGCTTTTCTTTCTTTCCACCATAACAGTGAATCAGAATCCGATTTTCGTTCCATAATTGGTGCTGCAAAATATTTATCCACGGTAGTTTGAATAGTATTTTCTAATTCATGTTGTTTGCTCTCAATGCTGCTTCTACGTTTGCATTTTAACTTTTTTCTTCTTTGATCAGTTCCACTTGGTTTGATTGTATCTGAATATTCTTCATTTTCTTCTGACGATTTCTCTTGTAGCATGTCATCAAAGCACTTCCAGAAAATTGAATGTGTTTCCTTCTCAATATCTGCCGTTTTATTTTCAGATTCTTCATGTGAATCTGTATGAGACTGATCATTGTGATCATCATTTGTTCATCAGAATCTGAACTTAATGTAATATTTTCTTTAGCTTCTATAAAAAGTTTTACTTCTTCTTTGAGCATAAATTTTTATTTTATTTTGATCAATAATATCAAAGGGAGCTAATTTGTATTGTGGATTTAGAACTGTTGCAAGTACATAAAGTTTCTTCTCTTTAATGGTACCAAAACGTTCAGTAACAGAATTTATAAGTTCATCTTTCATAGTTTTTAACCACCGCTATTCTTCCATGTTTTTACTAAATATTTTTGCAATGCATTAACTGCAGGTATTACAAAAGATAAATCTACAGCATCATCACTCGCTGTTTTAGTTAATTCTTCAAATGGTTGTAGCAATCTAATTATATTCTCCATTAGCTTCCAGTGATTTGCATTTAAGATATCTAGATTGTTTTTCGAATTTGAAGAATATATGGTCATTCGGTGGAGTCGGTTCGTATAAGTCAAGAAGGAATGGATCAAGCACCAAAATGGCGTCCGGTAGCTCAGCGGTTAGAGCACTCGCCAAACTAAGCGAAAGACCCAGGTTCGTCACTGGTCGGTCGTCTGAGGGTGTAGCCTTTCCCCCCTAGATTAGGGCTTTGCCCGTGATTGGTGGTGTTAACTTTGAAAAAAAAAAAAAAAAAAAATTTTTTTTGCTCTATGATCCTTTGCAGCATATAATATGATGAATTCTATCTTGTTTCCACATCTTGGATAAGATTGTGTATTGGCAAATTTTGAGATTTTTGAATTTCAGTTAACTTAGTTGTAGCAATTGGTGATATAACTAGATGAACCTACAATTTTCCTACATAAAGTAATTAAATCTTTGGTTGATTTTTAAAATAAAGCATCATGTATTACTAGCTGTAAGGAATGAATAGAACATTTATAACACGTGCCGCTCTCATACCTTTTGTAATGTTAGGTGCATTATCTGTTAGGACAACATGAATATTTTCTTTTTTTAAATCCCAGCTCTTAAGTATTTCCTCACTTTTTAGACATATATTTTCTGATGATTGGGAAACACTAAAACTACTGATTTGTAATGTTCCACTCTTCCTTTGAAAATCTTTATCAATCCAATGCCCTGACATACTTATAAAGCTTTCATGAGCAAGTCCAAATATCTGATGTTAATGATATTGCTTGAATTTCTTGCAGCTGAAGTGTTATTTTGTTCTTCACTCTTTTATATATTTGTTGGCATAATCTCTTCTGAAAAGTACCTCCTTGATAGAATATTATATTGTAGACATACGTGATTTATTAATCTCTTAAGACAATGTCTTCAACAAAAGAAAATGGCAGATTGTCCACAGCAATCATTTCCCCAATTTTGAAATGAATTTCTGTGCTTTTTCTATCATTAATGTCCCAAATCTTTGTTTTATCAGTTATTTCAAACAGTGCAGGCTGAAGAAATCTTTTTTTTAATAGAGGTAGAGGTTGATGATTGGATGAACATGGATCATCATCTACTGTGTCTGTGATATCATGTTTTCTTTTCTCGGTCACTTTTCCTCTTGAGGATTCAGATATTTCTTTTATCTTCAAATATGTGGTTATATGTTTCTTTTCAAGATGATCCAGTAAAGGTTTTGTGCTATAATATTTTGAACCTTTCTTTGGGTTTCTCTTGATAGTAATGTATTACCAGTAGCGCACAAGTAGTTCACATCTCACGGGTTTAGCCCTCTTCAAGTAGTGTAACTTCTCTAGGTAGTTATTACTTAGGATCCGGACGAGGAAGATGCATGATAATTGCATGTTTAGTTTAGAGTCAATCCCATATATATATATATATATATATATATATAAAGATATATAAAAGGTAAGTATAAATGGAAAGTTATGGTTGCAGCATATATAGATATATATATATATATATATATATATATATATATATATATATATACTTTTTATCAGAAAGTATAAATGGAAATTATTCTCCGTATATATATAAGGTAAGTATAAATGAAAATTTCATTCTCCGGCCTCCGGCTCTCCGGCCTCCGGCCAAAATTACTCTCCGGTGCATCACTACATATGTTATGAAAGTTAAGTTATTATATATATATATATATATATATATATATATATATATATATATATATATATATATGTATACAGATGTATATCTATACATGGCTGGTTGGTTACAAGGCTGGCTGGCTATTATTGGTTATTGCTGGTTATTGCTATTGGTTATTATTATTACATATATATATATTATTATACATATTATACATATATATATTATTATTTCATTTCCATGTATGCTTATATAATATTTATATAGCAGCGTTATTATTATTATTATTATTATTAAAGAAAGAGAAATATAGTTAGCAGTTATTATTATATTATTAGTTGTTAAGATATATATTATTATTATTATTATATATATATATATATTATTATATTGTCATTTATTATTATTATTATTATTATATATATTATAGAAAATATATATATATATATATGTATATATATATAAGTTATTGTTATATAAAGATAGTTGAAAGAAATAAGATATACAGCTGTTGGTGCTACTACTACATACATGGCTGGTTATTGTTGTTATGTTAAGAGTTATTATTATTAATACATATAGTTGGTTATTATATTAACATATACATATATATTATATATTATTGATATTGCTTATTATTATTGGTTGCTATTATACTATTATTAGTTATTGCCCATGCTGTTGTTACAAGCTGGTTTACTAGGTTGCTGAGCCGCGACTCAC
>JABUQX010027156.1:27500-35000 GCA_015478945.1 Trachelipus rathkii | reverse complement strand
ACTCTTAAATTGTAGTGCAAAACATTAACATTTCTCCTGTTTCTGAGTTCATCCGATTTTTTTTAGAGAATAAATTGGTCCTCCAATTCTGAAGAGTCTTTCACTTTCCAAGGAAAAGGGGACGAGCTTGAATTTTCTAGCAATGACACCCAAATGCTGAAAGGTATCTTTATTCGATGACCACCATTAAGGGACTTTCTGCATTTTTAATAAGTTTCATATTTTATATTGGCTGATTTCTACTTTTATAGCATCTTCAATTTTTTTTCAAAATATACTTTCCTTAAATGAGTTTCTCTGCTGTTTTTAAAGTCTTTTCTCTTTAAACCGAAAACAGCTTTCAAAACTGAAGCTAAAACTATTATCTTCGTATCACCTTTTTCGGCCTATTCTGTTGATAAATGAAAAGAATCGAAAATTGGTTTAAAGTAGTGGAAACTCTTTTCCTTTCCTTTATACAACAAATCAGTTTTCCTTTCCTTTATACAACATATATCTTTGCACATCCATTGCTTAAGAATATCTTCCACTTTTATTTTGTTATAATCTCATCCTCAATGAATGTAGTTTTAAAGCGTGGATCAAGATAGGTAGCGAAACACAAGTTTCTTATCAGTAAAGTAAATGCTGAATCTATTTTATACTGATTTTTCCATGCTGATCCTGTAGACCCAAGTCCATCAAATAGTCCTTTTTTTCTGACCCTTTAAAAAAAAAAAAAAACCTGCAAATCACTTTAATATTTGGGATTATTGCCGATGCCATTGATTCCTTTTGGCGTTTAAAATTAAAATAATCAACAAAATTTTTAAGTATTTTAGCATCGAGAACTTTCCGTTGTTTCTACTACAGGTTTTGAATGATCACTGCAATATGAAATGAGAGCCGTCTTTTGTTCAAAAAATTTTGAAAGCATATGATACTGGCTATTACATTTGGTTTGTACATCCTGAATATATCTGCGCTGTGAATTAAATTTAGTTTGATATTCTTCATACGGCGGCAATAGCTGAGGCGAGGGATTAAAATGACCTACGATTTGTTTATATGGATATATTTTTTTCACGTCTCTTGTTCAAATATGGCATCATTGAGAACTAGAGTCAAAAAGTGTAAAAAGCAAGGTAATTCCTAGAATCCTGCTTATGTAACTCCTGCAGCCATATTAGGTGCGTTATCCCTTACTATAACATGAATTTTATTAGCAGGAATATTGAATTCTTCCATAACATTTTGAAGACAATCACTTATATCAGATGCTGTGTGAGATACGTGAAAAGGTGAAACTCGAAGAATAGCATTTATATTCAATAGCTCCAATTATTACAAACCTACAAGGCAAATATTTCACTGCTCACTTAAGAGTTCACGGGTATATAATTATCAAAACATATTACATAACATGACTAACGAAACATTGCCAAATGTCTGCCTCACCATGACTGTCTTGATATCTTAGGCTCTACGTAAAGATGCGCAGCTCAATCCAGTTTTCTTTAATTAAATAGAATTAAGGAAGAACTGAAATTAAAATCAATACGGCAGACTTCGAAATATTGTCTTTGAAATATCATAAAGATCGAATAAAAATTATTTTCAGATTGTATACCAAAGAATCGGTCAAAGAATTGGTACAATTCCGATTCCGATTCCTGAAAAACAGCCGATTCCTCCGATTCCGATTCCGATTCCGATTAATCGTCCCATCACTAATATATATATATATATATATATATATATATAGTTATATGTTATTAAGTTAAGGCTACAATGTTGCTGGCTGGCGTTGCTGGAGTTGTTGGCTAAGAGCATAGCAGCAGCATAGCTATATATATATATATATATACATATAAGTTATATTATACATATTATGTTACATTATTATTAAGAAGTTGCTATTATTGTTGTTGAGCAGCATACATATGTTGGTTACTGCTACAAGTTATGCTGGTTGCATACATACATATTATGGTTACAAATAGCAAAGAGCATATTATATGCTGGTTGTTATTGCTATTATTACATGGCTATACATATTGCTGTTGGCTGGGCTATAGTTGGCCATTACATATGCTATACATGCTAGGCTGCTGTTGTTGCTAAACATATGGTTGAAGGTTGAGCTGCTGGTTATGGCTGCTGCTGGCTATTGGTTGTTAAGGTTATATATATTATATTATTATTACTTAACTTTAATACATATTATTAATATATATATATATATATATATATATATATATATATATCCTGATTTTTGATATTTCAAATAGTATTAGATATTTGATACTTGTTAGAAATTGATTTTTAAAATAAAAAGTGGGATGTAAATTAGATTAATTGGTATAAGAGCTGATATATTTTAAAATGACGAAAGGTCATTAAAACAGAAGAAAGTATGCAAATGATATATCTTAAACCTTTGACCACAACTACAATTAATTTTAAAGGTTGAATCTTAGTCAACCACAACAGCTTTATAAAAGTTACCAAAAAGAGTTTATAAGTATTACAAACTAAATGCTATTATAAATATAAAGAGAGAGTTATTATGGTTTGTTTTATACTAAAGAAACAATTTTCTACAAATATATCAAAGTTTTTAAAAATTAACACCAGTAAAAATATAAAGTAACTTTTAAAAGAAATCTAATATTCGAACTAAAATTCCTAAGTAGCAAACAAATAAGTATTTCTTTTTTAGCACTATTTGACGAGAGACGAGAGAAAGAATCGAAAACATTAAAAAAAAAATACATGAAAACATTGTAAAAATATTTCGAAAAACATTATTATTGTGAAAATCATTATCTGAAAACATCGTTGTATATCTACTATAATATTTAGTTGTGCAATAATATAGTAGTGTAAGCTCCACAGGTCTTAATTCATTGAATAGCCAGCTGAAATTTACCACAGTATTTAATAATTCCATCTTTGTAACTTTATTAATAACGACGTTCCAATATATTAGCAGTTGAATAGTTGTAGAAATAATTTAACTACGGTATAACGAATGAGTAAACTAATATATTGCAAAAAGATTTTGTACATTTAAAAAAATAAATAAATAAATAAATAAATAAATAATAAATAATAATAATAATAATAATAATAATAATAATAATAATAATAATAATAATAATAATAATAATAATAATAATAATAATAATAATAATAATAATAATAAACAATAATAATAATAAAAATAATAGTTATAAAAAGTAATAATAAAAATAATAATAATAATAATAATAATAAAAATAATAATAATAATAATAATAATAATAATAATAATAATAATAATAATAATAATAATAATAATAATAATAATAATAATAATAGTTATAAAAATAAAAATAATACACACACACACACACACACACACACACACACACAAACACACATACACACACTCTCACGCACTTAAATAATAATAATAGTTATAAAAAGCAATAATAATAATAATAATAATAATAATAATAATAATAATAATAATAATAATAATAATAATAATAATAATAATAATAATAATAATAATAATAATAATATAAATAATACGGCAATAATAATAATAATAATAATATCATCAATAATAGTAATGATAATAATAATAATAATAATAATAATAATAATAATAATAATAATAATAATAATAATAATAATAATAATAATAATAATAATAATAATAATAATAATAATAATAAAAATAATAATAGTTATAAAAAGCAATAATAATAATAATAATAATAATAATAATAATAATAATAATAATAATAATAATAATAATAATAATAATAATAATAATAATAAAATAATAATAATAATAATAATAATAATAATAATAATAATAATAATAATAATAATAATAATAATAATATAATAATAATAATAAAGTTTCGCAAAGTAATCCCCTTACTGTAATAATATTACTCAAAATCGCAAGATTTTATCGATAATCCTAAATTAAATTGAGATAATTTCCTTTCAGCGAAAGAATTTTTAAACCTCCGTCGGAGTAGAAAAGTAATCCTTTAAAAAATGTTACTACTACTACTACTACTACTAAATATAACATTAATAGAACAAGAAGAAGAAGAAGAAGAAGAAGAAGAAGAAGAAGAAGAAGAAGAAGAAGAAGAAGAAGAAGAAGAAGAAGAAGAAGAAGAAGAAGAAGAAGAAGAAGAAGAAGAAGAAGAAGAAGAAGAAGAAGAAGAAGAAGAAGAAGAAGAAGAAGAAGAAGAAGAAGAAGAAGAAGAAGAAGAAGAAGAAGAAGAAACAATATCAACAACAACAACAACTACAACAACGACAACGATTTCTTTATTTTTTTGATTTTTGACATTTTAATTATTTTTCAGTTTGTATCTCGGATTCTCGATGTAGTTTGTACCTAACTCGATCTTAGGTACTTTGTGTGTTTTATTAATAAATTTAGATTATCTCATATTTGTGTTTATTCGTTATATTATAATTTGGTATTAGTTTATTCTGTTATGTGTTGTAAATTATATTGTTTTATTTACACTGTTAATGAGGGGCAATGTTTACCCGAAACGTCCTTGTTAATAAATGTTTCCTAAAATAGGTTTCATCTTCCTTTTATATATATATATATATATATATATATATATATATATATATATATATATATATATATATATATATATATATATATATAAGCAGAGTTAGTACATATATATATATATATATATATATATATATATATATATATATATATATATAAATATATATATATATATATATATATATATATATATATATATATAACACGTTCATATAAAGTTATAAAATACATCTTACCCAAGCAGTATTGATGTAAACAAAGTTAATAATTTATCAATAGTTTTTAGCTGACAAAACTTAATTTAACCAAACGTTGTTAATCTAATAACGTTCCTAAACTATCACTAGCTCTAACCTAAGCAACGTTCCCAACCTGCTAATAGATACTGTCTAAGCAAGCTGGTAATCTGTCAATAATTGTTGAAGCAAGCAAGCACCACTTGAAACCTCTGAACAGCTGGTAACTCAACATTTTGAACCATATTTTTAACAAAATCAATATAAAATACTGTAAGAAAAAAAATCAGAAAAACTGTAATAAAAAAAAAAACGTAAAAACTTGCCAGTTATTGCACAAATTTCAATTAAATGTTTCAATACTTATATAAAGCTGAAAATTAATAACAAAGAACCGAAAAACTATAAAGTTATCTCATAAAATTAGTATGTCAAATCGAATCAATATTCTGATCAATTGATATAAAATAATCGATATAAAATAATCGATATACTCCAGAAACTTCTCTAAGGTATGCCAGTATTTATTACTACTACCACCACTTCTAATAATAATAATCATAACAATAATAATAATAATATTAATAGTATTATTATCATTAATAATAATAATAATAATAATAATAATAAAATAATAATAATAATAATAATAATAATAATAATAATAATAATAATAATAATAATAATGATAATGATAATGATAATAATAATGATAATGATAATGATAATGATAATGATAATGATAATGATAATAATAATGATAATGATAATGATAATGATAATAATAATAATAATAATAATAATAATAATAATAATAATAATAATAATAATAATAAATAATAAGCTTTTATTAATATATTAATTTTATATTAATAATAATATAAAACAAAATTAACTAAAATAATAAGAGAATAAGAAATAATAATATAATAATAATAATAAAATCATGAATAATAAATAATAATACTAACAATAATAATAATAATAATAATATAATAATAATAATAATAATTAAAATAAATAGATATATAATAATAATAATATTAATAATAATAATAATAAAACTATACATAATAATAATTACTTATTAATAATAATCTAAAAAAAATTATTCTATTTTACGGAACAATTTTAAAAACCCTTTATATAAGAAGTGACAAAACAAAATAAATTTTCTCATAAATTTCAGTGGCAAGAATCCTATATTATTGCTGTTGTTATTATTAATAATAATAATAATAATTGATTGATTATTATTATTATTATTATTATTATATTTTATTATTATTATTATTTAATTATGTAATGTTAATGTTCTGTTAATGTTAATAGAATACTTTAAGAAAAAGTGTGAGGTAAATTATATTATTATTATTATTATTATTTATTATATGATTATTATATTATTATTATTATTATGATTATGATTATTGTTATTATTATTATTATTATTATTATTGATTCATTATTATTATTATTATTATTATTATTATTATTATTATTATTATTATTATTATTATTATTATTATTATTATTATTATTATTATTATTATTATTATTATTATTATTATTATTATTAATCTATTATTATATTGCTTATTATATTATTATTATTAATTATTATTATATTATTATTATTATTATTATATATATTATTATATTATTATTATTATTATCTATTATTATATTATTATTATTATTATTATTAATTTCAATGTTATTGATATTTTAACTGTCTTGATTTTTTTTTTTTTAAATTTGATTCGAAGCTTAATCGTAAGCTTCAAAAAATTTTAATTAAAATTATTTTTCAGTTTACTGTAATTACTGAAAATAATTGCATTTGTAATTGCGTTTTTAAATAGTATAAGATTAATATTATTTTAGTTTAGTTAAATCCAGCTGTTTTAGCTTGACAACTATTGTTTAGTTATTATTTTTAGTTAATCTTTTAAATATTGATGTTTCAACTATGGAAAGAAAGATATTCACCCTTGTATTTGTTATTTGTTTTACTATTTCAGTTGCTATATAATAATATACAAAAAAAAAGGAATAATTTTCAAAGAGAAAGCAAATATACGACGCACAATTCTAAAAGTTTTGTGTTTATAATTTATTTTTAGATTTAAAATCAAATAAAAAAATATATTACTATGGTTACACTCTATCATAATTGGAATCAATAAACCAATATTGTGCTTTACTCAGATATCTAAATATACTTATGGTATATATATATATATATATATATATATATATATATATATATATATATATATATATATATATATATATATATATATATATATATATATATATGAGCGTATTAGGTGTGAGAAGAATTGGTAAAATGAGGAATGAACGTATTAGGGAGCTGAGTGGTGTGAAGAAAGGGGGTAAATGAAAGAATAAATGAAAGTACGTTGAGATAGTTTGGTCATTGGTTGGATTTAAGCGGAATGTATAGTGGCGAAGTGTTGACTGCGAATCAACCGCCTGGGAGACCGAAGAAAAAAGTGGGATTGAGTGCAAGTAAAGGAAGATGGCCTGGAGGAGAGAAATTGTAGAGTTGGCAGAGGCGAGAAGAAAGGTGAATAATAGAAGGTGAATGTGGCGGGGCGTGTTTGCACGTGGGGTATGTTATGTGGCCACCTCGGCGCCAAGGGATGAACCCTA
>JABUQX010027156.1:17500-22500 GCA_015478945.1 Trachelipus rathkii | reverse complement strand
ATATACATATATATATATATTGTATAATATATATTATATATATATATAGTATATGTAATATATAAGTATATATATATGTATATATATAATATATATATATATTATATAATATATATATATATATATATATATATATATATATATATATATATATAATAAATTTGGAAAACATTGCGAAAGTGAAGAAAAAAAAAAAATATATCTAAGTTATTAAGCGTACTCAAAATTTTTCGGAAAATGAAGAAAATATAATTAGTTTTATGATTTTTAAATATATATTTTAAATGAATTGAGATTCCTAAATTGATAAATCGTGTAGTGCAGGCTTACCAGTATATGTTGCTTTATAAATCCTATTAATTTAACTAATATATAATTACTTAATATATAATTACCATTCAAGGATCTCAAGGATTTCAAGTGCAACTTAGTAAAAGAAATAAAAATTAAATACTAGTGTTGTGAAGAAAAATCAACATCAGGATAGAATAAAGTAGTTGGTAGAAAAACAGGGAACTCTGTGAATAATAAGAGTGTCTTAAAGATAGTTAGAAGGTATTCCATCAAGGAAGATTATCAAGCAAGAAAGTATAAAGTGTAAGAAAAAGCAAAGGAACTCTAAGAAGAGTATCTTCAAGACAGAAGGAGATTACATCAAGGATCCTTTTGATTTTGATTTTGATTTTGATTTTGATTTTGATTTTGATTTTGTCCATCGAACTCTGAGAAGAAGAGGAGTGTCTTCAACAGTAGGAAGAGAAATCATCAAAGTAATTATAAATTTGTAAACTATAACATGTTTTAATTTAAGTTTTTAGATATAGTGTGAATTCGTTATAGAAATTATAGATTTAGGGGGTATTTTTCTTTATTCTTTGAGCGGGTTTGGAGCTGTGAGTATTGAGGAAGTGCCTTCAGGTTGGTGTGATCCCGTAATTGTCGTGCAGCCAAATCAAAGTTGTGGAATTAGTAGAAAGTAGAGTGGGGAATAGAGGTCAGAATAAAGAGAGTAAGGGGTGTAAAGAGATAGTCATCCATTTAAGACAAGATTAGACTGCTTGCATACATATAGATGATAAAGCCTAAAGGAGATCATGAAAAGGACTACGCCCTCCTCAGGATCAGTTCAAAGAAAAAAGCTTGATGTGCGTATGCTGACGGAAATAATACTGGAAATAGAGACGGAGTTTGGACTTGGAAAATTTATGGGTATGATTTCCTGTGAACAGAGAGTGACGCGAAGGAAGGTAGGAATTAGTTATGAGGAAGAGGTGTGGATAATTGGTAAAAATGTGCAAATAGTGATTTCCCAGGAATAATGTGGGTTTTAATGTAAATTTGAGGGGAAATGTGGGTTTTAAGAGGGTGGGTTATCTCTATATAATATCGAGGAGAGAGAGAGAAATATTTGGCGTTAGTTGAAATGAATGTGGGAAAGTTTCGGTGCGTAAATTGATTAAAATTGTATTAAGATTTGAATGTGCAGAAAATGGAAGAGAGGAGGATGGGGGAGAATTATTAGGTCCATTTGGGTAGGGGAAAAGGAATGATAATGGAGAAAGTCTGTTAGAGTTTGTTGGTGTTGTGATTAGTATAATGCTGCTTTGCGGAATATCTGAGGCTGAAGGAAAGAGTGCGAGAACCGAAAGATTCACTTCTACATGCCAAGATGAGGATAACGGGGGGTTGAGAGGCGATATTGGATTTTTATAAATAGAAAGGATTAGAGCAGATTACTAGAAGTAAATGTATTCAGAGGGCAGGTAGCGGGTTTATCTGATCACTATTTGGTGGTTGCTAGGTTAGTAGGGGAGAGGTAACGGTTAGAGAAAGAGAAAAAAGAAGAGTAATAGAAGTCATAACAGGTGGAAAAATTAGATTGAGACAATGTGTATGAGAGTTAGTTATGATGAGGAATAGGTGGAGATCGTATAATATATATGATGGAAGTGGAAGAGGAGTGTAAGAGATATTAAAGAAGGGACAAATTTGTAGAAGAGCAGAAGGATATGTTGTTTAGTAAAAAAAGAAAGTTATCATATATATATATATGTAGAAGTGAATGGTGGAGTGAGGAGGTGAAAGAGTTGTGAAAAGAGAAAAAAGTTCTATGTGAAAATGGTTGGGGTATATATAGAAGGGAAGCTGGGATGAATAGTAGAAGGGTTTATGAGTGAAGCAAAGAGGGCTATATCTATATATTAAATGCAAATAATGAATTGTGTAGAAAAGTGACGATAGAGAATGAGAGACATGGGGATGGAAGAGGAGTATTTCTGGAAAAGAATAATAAAAAAAGGAAGAAAGATGGAGGTTAGGAAGAGAGGGTATATTGAGTGATAGGGGGAGATGGATAGGAGGGGGAGGAATAGGCGTGAGGAAAAGATGGGGGGAATATGGTTTAGGGATTATTGAATGAAATATGGGTGTGAGAGATGAAGGAGGGATTCCAAGAGGTGAGGATTGGGTTTAAGTGGGCGAGGAAGGGATATGGAAAGTACAGTAAATGAGAGAAATTATATACGGCGTTAACTAAAGGAAAAAAAAGGAAAGTTTACGAGTCTAGATGTTGTGAGTATGGAAAATGTTACAGGAGGGAGCAGGAGGGTGGAGAATGCGTATTAGTGTTAATAATTTATGTTAGTAAGGATGAGGTTCCACAGTATATTATGATTGTTTGGTTCCCCTGTATAAAGGAAAGGATAGGATGGAGTGTGAATTATAGAGGGTAGTTTGTCTTTTGAGTGTAGTAGGAAAAGTGTATGGGAGAATACTAATTGAAAGGGTGAGAGATTTAACGGAAGAGAGAAATGGGGGAAGAACAAGGAGGATTTAGGGTGGTTCAAGGATTGTGACAAGTATTCACAATGAAGAATGCTTGTGAGAAAGTTAAGAAAATGAAAGGGAAAGTGTATGGCGTGTTTTTTAGATCTGGATAAAGCATTGTATGATAGATAAAGGGGAATGTATTGGAGGGTGCTGGAGGAATTATGGAGTAGGGGGTATAATTAGTAAAGTATTTTTATAAGAATAGCAGAATGTGTGTGAGAGTATTAGAGGGAGAGTGAGATGTTTGGGGTAGAGAGAGGGTTGAGACGGGATGTGAATGTCACCGTGGCTTTTCAATTTATTTTATTGAAGAGTGTCTGAAGAACAGAGAATGATGAGGGAGGGTATATATTGTTGGAATTGTGGATAGGGGTGATAGATGAAGTGAACATGATACTATTTGCGGATGATACTGCCTTAGTGGCGAAGAATTCAGAAGGGCTGTAGTATTTAGTGAAGGAGTTTGAGAGAGTGTGTGGACAAAAGGGGCTTAAAATAAAACCAGAAAGAGTAAAAGTGTTTTATGTTTGATGAGGAGGAAACAGATGAGGGTATGGGTTTTAGAGATTAGTAAGTAGGATTTGATAGCTATTAGAAGAAGTAAAGGTTTTCAGATATTTAAGGATGGATTTGGGTAAGGAAGAGTATGAAGGAAGAGATAGAGTCATAGATTAGGAAGAAGAATGAGAGCATTTGAGTGGTCTGAGGGAAATTCATGGAAAGGGGATTTATCATCGTATAAACTTAAGATAAGTGTTGTTTGAAAAGATTTGTGTTCCAGCCGTACTATATGGTGTAAACAAAAATGCGGGTTTGAATCGCTAGGTCCAAGAAAGAAGTTGGAAGTGTGTTGAGATGAAAGGTTGAGACCGGTATGTGCGTGTTAGTAAAAGAGAGAGGATTAAGGAATAGGTGAGTAGAGAGAGATGTGATGAAGAATGTTTGGTGGAGAAGACGGAGAAGCAATTGTTTAAGATGGTTTTGGACAACTGGAGGAAGATGAGAAACAGAGGTGGTTAGGAGAGTTTTGGAGGCGGATGGGATAGGAAGTGAGAGGAAGGGGGAGACCAAAAAGAAGGGGATGGATGAATAAAGGAAATGCTGGAAGAGAGAGGGATGAAGTGAAAGGTAGAGGTGTTGGCTGAGAATAGAAGTTTAATGGAGGAGGTGGTAGGCGAGATGAAGGAAAAATATGAATTAGGGAAGCTGCACGTACCACTACCCCGCTTAAGCTGGAAATAAGTAATAATGATAATAATAAAATTAATAATAGAGGTTACAATAAATTATATAGGTAATATATAAGTATATATATATAATGGTATATATATTATATATTATATATATATATATATATATTATTATATATATGTATGATATATATATAGTATTATAGATATAATTATAATATAATTATAATATATATATAATATATATATATTATATATATATATATATATATATTATATAATATTATATTATAATTATTATATATATATATTATAGATTATATATATATATATATATAATATGATTTATTTATATATAATAATATATATATAATAATATATTATATATTTATATATATAATATTATATATATTATAATATACTATATATTATATATAATATACAATATGATATATATATATATATATATATATATATATATATAATATATATATTAGTGATATAGATATATATATATTAATATATAGTACATTATATGGTAATTATAACTTATTACTATGTATATTGTATGTATATATATAATATATATATATATATATATATATTATATATATAGTATATATATTATATATATATTATATATATATATATAATATATAATATATTATATATATATAATACTATAGAGATATATTATATTATATTATATTATTATATATATATATATATATATATATATATATAATAATATATTATGATAATATATATATATATAATATATATATATTATATATAATAATTTATATATATATATATAATATATATATATATATATATATATATATATATGTAGATAAAAAAAATTTATATTATATTATATTATATCATATTATATATTATATATATATATATATATAATATAATATATTTTATATATATATATAAAAATAGAATATATATATATATGTATTAGGCATAGAG
>JABUQX010027156.1:7500-10000 GCA_015478945.1 Trachelipus rathkii | reverse complement strand
GTGGTCTTGAAGGCGATGGATATTCTTCTGCTAAGGGCTGCTGGTGTTCTGAAGACATCTTCTTGAGAGGGGTGTTCTTCTCCTTCTTCTGGGTCTTGTGAGGGTGTTCGACGTCTGGGTTCACCAATGATGAAGTGACAGGAGGAGTGTGTTGGGAGATGTCTCTTTTCTTCTGCTTGTTCCTCCACTTCACGGGTTGTTGTTGATGATCTCTTGAATAGTCTCTTGTAGGTGTTAAAACTCCTTTGGATTGGAATTGAATAAATATTTTATTAAAATCACATTCTATTATATTTACCAGCTTCGCTGACTTAAAGTTACGCGCAATAATATTTTTAAAATTTTTATTATACGTAAACGTCTTGGTGACTCAAAACTCAATTTATGTCTTCAGCAAGAGAGAGAGAGAGAGAGAGAGAGAGAGAGAGAGAGAGAGAGAGAGAGAGAGAGAGAGAGAGAGATGGCAAAAACGCCCCAAAATCATAGGAAACACATTATACCAAAATAAGTTATTTACATAAATAAGATATAAAATGATATAAAATAATATATTACAATAAAATTACATGATTTAGTAGCATATTATGAATAAAAACTAGGTAATAACAGTTAAACAAATATATTATATATTCAAAAAATAAAATGATAAAAAATGGCATTCTTACAATTCGTTTTCTTTAATTTGGTTTTCTCTAAATGAAATAGGTTAACTCATGTATTTTATAAGCACAAAAGTTTTATCTAAACATTAAAATATTATTTAAATACAATTTATTTTGACAATATTATATTGTGAGTACTACACATATATATATATATAAAAATATATATATATATATATATATATATATATATATATATATATATATATATATATATATATATATATATATATATATATATATATGTGGATGATTTGCTTTTGAATGGCGAATCTGAAGAGAGTTTGAGAGAATTGGTAGAGAGATTTGGCAGGGTGTGTAAAAAGAGGGGGTTGAGAGTAAACGTAGATAAGAGTAAGGTTATGGTTGTGAACTAGGACAGCCCTCGGTGTGAAGTTATGTTAGATGGTAAACAGCTGCAAAAAGTATCTGAGTTTAAATATTTAGGATATATGTTGGATGAAAAGGGAACGGATGATGCAGAGTGTAGTAGAAAAGTTGTGAATGGCAGTAAGGTGGCTGGCGCAATTAAATCCTTAGTGGATGTAAAGGGACTAAGTCTTGAGTTCGCTAGGGTCTTACATGAGGGTATGCTGCTACCTGTGTTAATGTGTAATATTGAGACTATGGTCTGGAATAAGAGGTATAGATCTAAAGTACAATGTGTTCAGATTGACAATCTTAGGGGTGTGTTAAGTGTGAGAGGAATTGATAAAATGAATAATGAACGTATTAGAGAGTTGTATGGTGTGAAGAATTGGGTAAATGAGAGAATAAATGAAAGTACGTTGAGATGGTTTAGTCACGTGGAAAGGATGTATGATAGTCGGTTGGTTAAGCGGATGTATAGTGGTGAGTATGCTGGGAATAGACCGCCTGGGAGACCGAAGAAAAAGTGGATTAAGTCAATAAAGGAATGCCTGGAGGAGAGAAGTGAATTTAACAGAGGCGAGAAGAAAGGTACATAAGGAGCGAATGGCGGTGTTTTGTGAGGGGGGTATGGTTGTGTCCCACCTGGGCCAAAGGATGAACCTTACTTACATTGACGAGATGCTATAGTGAGGGTCCGTCGCGGTCCCGTGAAGCTCTAGGGTGGATTTTCGGACTGCGACGAGTTCTCACTAAAAGGTATAAAGAGGGTGGTAAGGCTGAGCTTTCTTTTCGATCTACGTCATATTCTTCTACTACTTTTTGTTTTCATTGAATGCTGCACCTTACCCCCCAGTCTTGGGGAGAGAAGTAGGTGATATATATATATATATATATATATATATATATATATAGCAAAAAAATATATATAGCAGAAAGAGAGCATATATATATATATATATATATATATAAATATATTATTATTATTATTATTATTATTATTATTATTATTATATATATATATATATATATATATAAATATAAGAGAAAATAATCAATACACAGTTATTGTTCTTAAATAATATATGATACCACTAATTAACAAAACAGTTTATATATATATATACATATTTTTATTATTATTATATATACATTGACTTTTGTCACGCTATGAGCAGGATAATTATATATATATATATATATATATATATATATATATATATATATATATATATATATATTTTTATATATATATATATATATATATATATATATATATATATATATATATATATATATATACATATATATATATATATATATATATATATATATATATATATATATATTAGGATGTACTGGAACCTCGATTTTTTGGAAGTTCCGGTTCCGGCCGGAACTAACCGGAACTTTCTACTTTTTCAAATGTCTTTCTTAATAAAATTCAGTAATTGATTTGTCATTTACTC
>JABUQX010027156.1:0-2500 GCA_015478945.1 Trachelipus rathkii | reverse complement strand
GTGATTTTTACTATCCGCATCCGCATCCGCATCCGCGGATAGTGAAAAATCACTATCCGCATCCGCATCCGCATCCGCGGATAGTGAAAAATCACTATCCGCTACACCTCTAATATATATATATATATCATTTATATATATATATATATATATATATATATATATATATATATATATATATATATACATATTAATATATATATATATATATATATATATATATATATATATATATATATATATATATATATATATATATATATATATATATATATATAACAAAAATATCAAAAATAAATAAATTTATTTCTATTTGCCAAATTATTTTTGTACATATCTAAGACTAATACATGCCTAATATTGTACATCGTTTTTAAAATTTAAGGATTGAAAACAAATAAACCTTAGGGCTTGTAGTCCTCTAATTCCCCACCACACCTCAACACACTGCCCCAGAAATTACAAACCAAACCTCACCGAAATCTCCCACCTCCCAAACCTCATAATGGGAGGTGACTTCAACGCCCACCACCCTACATGGTACAACGCCCAAGAAGCAAACCAAAGAGGAACACACATCATAGCCAACCTCGAAAACCTAAACATCCTAAACAACACAAACAGCCACACTAGAAACCCACCTCAAACCAACCAAACATGCACATCACCAGACATAACACTATGCTCACCAAATCTACACACAAAACTTCACTGGTCAACACAAACCGATCTAAACTCTGACCACCTACCCATCATCATAAAATACCAAAATGTCAACAAACCAAACTACCCACTTAGAAAAACATACACAAACTACAAAAAGCAGACTGGACACAATTCACCAACTATATAGAAAACAACATACATCCCCTAAATATCACAAACGCACCAACACTCAACAAAGTCATACAAAACTTCACTTCTCTAATCCAAAAAGCAGCTAACAAATCCATTCCCAGAGGATACATAAAAAATACAACCCAACCCTAACACCTGAAATAGAACAACTAATCAAACAACGTAACTCACTCAGAAAAATAATACCCATATCACTTCAAACTACAACACAGATTAACACCTTAAACACCCAAATCATAAACTTAACAAACACACACTCTTCAAACAACTTCCAAATCTTCCTCACCAAGAACATCCAACTCACAAATAACACCAGAATGTGGAAAACAATAAATACGCTGAAAAACTCAACCAACCAACCAACCAACACACTCACGAATTCATCAAAAACCCAAACACAAAACACCTAATCCAGCAAACATTCTCGCAACTCACCTCGCAAAGCAGAGTAAAAAACCCACACACCCTCAAAACAGGAAAATCATCAAAGCTCTCAAGAAAATAAAACTCAACCACGACCCAACATTATAAATAACTTCAATTGACCAAGAAAACATAAAGGCACTTAAAACCTCACCTGCAATTGGCCCAGACAACATCTCAAACAAACACCTCAAACACCTAAGGAGCACAGCTTTAACTCAATTAGAACAAATATATAATAATTACATCAGCATAAATTTCATTCCCCCTATCTGGAAAAATGCTATTATTATACCCAAGCTAAAACCAGGAAAAGGCCCCTCTGACATTTCATCATATCGCCATATCTCTCTATTCACTGGCCAACAGAAAAAAAAAATTTTTTGCTGCCAAGGATATTTTATCGAATTTATAGTATATCGGGTGTGCTTTTGATTTGTAGAATATGACCTTAGTTTTCCAAGATTTGCTCTAGTTTTTGAGATACAGGGTGTTCCAGATTTACTCTTATACAAATATCTTTTTTAATGCATATTTTACAGTAATATCGTTTTATTTGTTTTTAAGGGGCTTACCTTTATATATACTTTCTTTTTTTCTATTTTCAGAACACTATGAGTACTTCACGAGGAGCCTGTTTGAATAACCCCAATGTATTCTGCTACATCTGTGGTGAATATTGCCAGGAGAACCAAAGAAGAAATATTACTAACTTTGTGAAGCAAGCATATCTGGCATACTTGGAATAAAACTCGGAGATCAAGATAAGTCTTGGGCTCCCCATATGGTCTGTAAAACGTGTGTCGAAATCTAGGTCAGTGGAAAATGGACGAAGAAAAGGTTTAAAATTTGGCGTGCCTATGGTATGGCGGGAGCCAAAGAATCACCACAGTGACTGTTATTTTTGTTTGGTTAATGTGAAAGGTATCAACCGTTACAAGAAACGTAAATTTGAGTATCGGATTTGGAATCAGCAAGGCGACCTGTACCACACTCCGACAATGTCCCCATCCCAGTGTTCACTACACTCTCAGACCTAGCATTGTCTGATGAAGAAGATATCCAGGATTTGGTGTGCACACGTGCAGATAGTGGTAGTGAATATGAAGAAAGTACTTCTACACAGCAACAGTTCCTCTAGTGAACCAGCGCAATGAAAAACGCAGCACGATAAATGCGAAAACATAACACCTAAATCCAAACTGAACGAAGTACACTG
>JABUQX010027155.1:0-11592 GCA_015478945.1 Trachelipus rathkii | reverse complement strand
TTACATTTCCATTCCAATTCCATTCCATTATTTCATTTCCAAATTATGTTAAAATTGCCTTCTCTTTAAACTCAGAGGAGCTTTCTCACTCCTCCTCTGATATATCATATATAGCGATATCTATATATATATATATATATATATATATATATATATATATCACTCTTCACTATATCTACATATATTTGAGTTCTTCATATTAAATAATTTTTTTATTTCGGATTAATCCGTTTTCTATTAATATTTCAAGGTACTCTTTTTTTTTATAATTCTAAAGTATTTTAGTAATATTTTTATTATTTTATGTTTTATTAAATATTTTTGTTATAAAATATTATTTATTATGTATAGTATTTAAACATGCAATTTATATTATAGTATTATAAATAATTTTATACTCTAAAATTCACAGATATGATATCCATGGTGCTTTGGAGCTGGATTAGATCCCTATTTTAATGTTAAGCGATATTTAAATAGCTGACTATTCTTTCCCTTTTCTTTTCAATTTGCATAATCTGTATGTAATAATTTCACTGTTGACCTGCCTTTCGAAGAGCACATGAGCCTATTATGCGCTTGTTCTTGAACTCTTCTTTGCAAAATAGATCGTTCTAAAAGCGATCGTTCCATAACTGATCACGGTAACTGTCACAAATTACGCCTCTGAAATTTATTTATCTATATATATATATATATATATATATATATATATATATATATATATATATATATATATATATATATATATATATATATATATATATATATATATGGTGAAATTCACTTTAAAACCACAATCCATATCTCAAAAACTACAATAGCTACAGGGAAAAGGAATACATTGTTCGAATCCGAGTGCCTATCAAATATAGCTTGTGAAGAGTTAAAAGAAAAAAAAAACAATCATATCTCAAAACTACAATAGCTACAATGAAAAGGAATACATTTTAGGAATCCTGGTAAAATTTTTAGTTAGTAAGGAAATGTAAAAAAAAAAATAGTTAATAATTAAAAGTAATATGAGGGAGAAAGCCTATTAAGATTGCTCATAAGCGTTACTTACGTTAAAATAAATAGACTTTCTTGTATAGTTATTTTTTTTTTTTAACTAAAGAATACCCCAAGGGTATACCGCACCGATGGCAGGAGTCGGGGTCTCTCGGCTTTCTCCCCTCGGGGAGGGTCTCTAGGAGGGAATCAAATATCAACAATCAATTAATATTCCTCCAGCTCAAACCCAATACCCATTAATATGCTAAATAATATATAGCGTGAGGGCAGGGTGACCCAGACCCGCCTCTTTAGAAATTGATTAGGTCCATCTAAATAAAATAAAAATAATAAAAAAAAAAAAATTTTTTTGCTCATTTTAAGATACAGCTCGAGTACTACAAGTTTTATTTAGATCATCTTTGCTCGAAAGTTTTTATATTTTTAAAAAATGTTATAAATTATGGTACAAAATGCCCTTCCAATAGAATTTCACTTTTGAAAATGTGAGTTTTTCTTTGTTTTAAAATGAAAAATTGTGGATGGATTTTAATTATTTTTTCCGTGGATTCACTTGGTATGTTAGCTTTAAATGGCAAAGTAAATTTTGATCAAAGCGACATTAGTGGCAAAATCCCGCGGGGCCTAGCAGTCGATTCACTTACGCCATAAAAATTGATGGAGGGTTGACTCGGACCCTATGTTTAAATTATTTTACATTATTATTATTGACATTTTTATTACGGTATAATTAATTTAAATATAATAAATAGTTACTTATATTAAGTAAAATTAAAATAAAATGAAATTTATATAAAAATATTTTTTTTTATCCTTATTTTATGTATCATTATTGACATTTTTATTGCCTATACCAATTTTAATATGATAAATAATTATTATATTAAGTAAAAGTAAAAATATAAAATTGAATTTATATGTAAAAGAGGAATTTAAACAGATGGTCCGATTCCCCCCTCAATGCAGGCTGACTTGGCGTTATTCAAACTTTAATAAAACTATTATTATTAGAATTACATTATTATTTTTTTATTATTACTTATGACCGACTATAGGGCCTTGATTTTCAAAAAAAAAATTTCCAAAAGTGCATTAGGGGAGAGTCGAGACAGTTATACCTAAAGTGGTCCAAATCACCCCGCCTGGCCTTATATAGGCTTATACTATGTCCTCTGCTCCTTAAAAAAAAAATAGCCAATATTTATTTATTTATTTCCCATTTTCTCCATTAAATTCCATCTATTCCACTAACTATTATTCATTTGAGACTCAGTTTTGGTTTCCTGTCATTTTAAGTTCTTTCCATTGCTAATAGTTTTAGAGATATGGTTAAAGAGATATTGTGGTTCGGCTCATCTCTCCTCTCTCTCACTCTCTCACTCTCCTGCTCCTGCTCTCCTCTCATATGCCTGTATGTATGTATATGTAACTCTTTCAATATGGGTGTATATGTATGTGTGTGTAATAATATTCTCTCTCTCTCCATTCCTTCCTCCATTAACTCTTTCACTGTCCACCTTCCATATATATTTATTCCTTTCAAAGACATCTCTCTCTCTCTCTCTCTCTCCTCTCTCTCTCTCTCTCTCTATATATATATATACTCTCTCTCTTTCTTTCTTTCCTATATATATATATATATATATATATATATATATATACCATTATATATATATATATATATATATATATATATATATATATATATATATATATATATATATTTTTTTTAAATATATTAAACGGCTTGTGAAGGGGCTCAAGCGTCTGGGAGACACAGGGAGACATTTTCCATGCACCCGTAGAGAGTGAGGGAGACCCAGCGACACCCAAATACCAAAGGCGGGGTTCGGAACAGCCACCTCACGGGGAGGAGTAGTCCTACCCGTGGTTCCCGGAAGGCGAAGACCCGACTCCTGCCATCGGTGCAGTATACCCTTGGGAATTATTTAGTTAAAAAAAAAAAAGCAAAATTTAATAGAAAGTCTATTTATTTTAACGAGTAACCAATAAAAGGTCTCTAAATAGGTTCTCTAATCATATTAACAATTATTAACAATAATTTTTTTTATTTTTTTTACATTTTCCTATCTAGAATTTTATCAGGATTCCAAAAATGTATTCCTTTTCGCTGTAGCTATTGTAGTTTTTTGAGATTTTTTTTTTTTTTTTTTTCTTCTACATTTTCCGCACTAAAATTGGACCAGTATTCCAGCAATGTATTCCTTTTCCCGGTAGCTGTTGTAGTCTTTGAGATATGGATTAAGATATTTGTGGTTTTAAACTGGATTTCACACACACACACACACACATATATAGCTATATACCGTGGGTGGGGTATTTGTAGACACGTAGGACAAAGGTGCCCGGATGAGGCAAAGGTAGCCACTGCCTTAAAAACCTGTTTTATTTATTATAATTTAGTATTTAAGACCATCAATATGTAGGTTTATGTTTTGTCTTTTATTCTTAAATGAAACCGTACCTCTACAACTCTTAATTACAACCTTTTTTCTCTGATTTTCAGAATCATATGTTTTGTTTAAAAATTTATTGAAAATTCTAACGAATGCATTTTATCAGCTGCAAAGGATATATATAATACTTGCACTATTCTTAAAGACATTAGAAGTGGCCAAACATTTTAAGTAAGTACTGAATTGAAAATATTGTAATAAATATTTTTTGGGGCAAAGGTGGCCACAACATGGGGCAAAGGTAGCCACATATGGGGGCAAAGGTAGCCATGTCTGAGAATGGGGTTTAATGTAAAAAAAAAATCATTCTTGTGTATTTTGAATTCAATAAACCTCGGAAATGTAGTTTAAAGTATTATCAAACAATAAACTTCTACAAAATATAATTTTTGCTGTTTCTTTTCAGGAAAATGGTCCGAGATTATAAGAGAAAGAACACAGAGCTCGATGTTAAATATGGCACATCGATACAGGAGGCCGAACGGCGGTATAACATCCAGCGTTCATCACAATCCCCCAGAAAAATGGGTAAGAAGACTGCTCTCCTCAGAACTGAGGAGTTTGACCTCGCGTCACACCTAGCGACCCTGGGGGATTTCGGGTTGGCTTTCGACGTTCAACATCTACAAGACTTTGTCAAATACTACCTTGACAATGGCAGTAGGAACGTTCCAGTATTCAATGACAACAGACCAGGAATTGAGTGGATTAGTTTTTTTTTGAAGAGAATGGAAAATATTTTGACAAGGCGTGTTTGTCAAAACATAAGCAGAAAGAGCAGCTGTAAGCGAGGAGACTGTACAGGAGTTCTTTAATAACCTTCAAATCACATTAGAGAATGTTCCTCCACAAAACCTAGTAAACTATGATGAAACAAACCTCACTGACGACCCAAAGGGAAAAATACAAATATTTAGGAGGGGAGCAAAACATGCGGAACGCATTTTAAATACCTCCAAGAGCACAACATCCATTATGTATGCCATAACTGCATAGGTACCATAGTTAGTGTTATTGAATTATTAGATTTGTCAAAAAAAGAAACTAAAAATTTTTTTTTTTATTTTTGGTATTTCATTTACAATATTATTCTTCTTGTTTAATAAATAAGTTGCGTTCGTGTCTTTTTTCCAACCTTAAAACACATACTTACAATAACTATGTAAAAAAATTTAAAAAATAATAAATTTCGAGTCTTAAAAATTTGGTGGCCACATTTGCCCCAATGGGGTTATTTGATGAGGCAAAGGTAGCCACCTACATTGTGGTTTTACAATACAACCCTTTATACAAAAGAATGTCATGAACCCTTCCCAGAATATCAAGGAAGCATGTCATAAAATATAGAGTTGATAACATACATAATAGAATTTCCACAAACCTTAGCATGGGGAAAAGTGGCAAAAAGTGGCTACCTTCGCCCCACCTTACGGTATATATATATATATCACGTTGTGTTCATTCATACATTTGTTCAGCTAAGCCGAGCGGCTGGCTTGACTGGCATGGCTCATGGCTTACAAAGCCATCACCCAAGCCAGTCAAGCCAGCCACTCAGGTTGGCTGAATGAATACCGATTCAAATATAGAACTTTTCCATATATATATATATATATATATATATATATATATATATATATATATATATATATATATATATATATATATATATATATATATATATATATATATATATATATATATATATAGGTTCTTTTCCGTTAAAGCCCCCACATCGATATATCGATTATTTTATTAAACTATCGATCCTTATTGTTTTATTTAATAAATATAATTTTTTTTATAAAAATGTGAGGTACATTTTCAGGATTATTAAAAGTACATTTTTTCTTAAATTTTAACATTTGAAATTTAGGTTAGGTTAGGTTAGGTTAGGTTAGGTTTGGTTTGGTTTGATTTGGTTTGGTTAGGTTAGTTGCGTAAGTTAACCTAACCTAACCTAAAACAAAAATTAAAGAATAATAACTGAAACCATTATTGGGATTTACAAAATTTTCTGCATGATTCACACTTAAATGTTTACAATCTATGTTTTTGATTTTCGAAATATCATTGTATAGGCTCCCCAGCAATGAAAGAGTGAATGCATAAATTATTATTTCATTTTATTAAATTTGTTTTGAAAATAAAAAAAATTTAAAATATAAAAAGACAAAAACAATAAATGAAAATGAACTTCACATTTTTATAAAAAAAATAATTATTATATTTATTAAATAAAATAATAGGGATCGATAGTTTAATGAAATAATCGATATATATGTGTGTGGACTTAGATATAAAAAAAGAAAATATATATATATATATATATATATATATATATATATATATATATATATATATATATATATATAGATAGCAACTATATAATATATTTCTTTTAAGAGAATTAGAGGAGGTCAGCTGAGAATACTATCTGGAAGAAGCTAGCTGAATAAAACGCACAAAGTTGATTTCAAACCAATATGAAAATGAAAACATTAAAACTATTAAAAAAAATGTATGTTTATAAAACATTAGTAATTACTCCTTCAGTAGTATCAATCGTTGATGTATGTTTTTTGATTTTACAGTTTTTCTACTAATAAACCCTTAAAAACGTCATCTGGCAAACATCTAAGGCTCAGTTGTTTATTTCACCAAGATTTAGGGGGGGGCAAGTGCCCCCCAATGCCTACGCCCATGTATATATATATATATATATATATATATATATATATATATATATATATATATATATATATATATATATATATATATAGGGGATATACCGATAGTATCGGAAGTATTAGCCTTTTTTTTTATCAGTATTGGTTAATATGGTCAATACTTGGCCAATACTTCTTGCTTTTTCGGTGAAGAATTATGATGACAACTTTAAAAAAAATAAATATAAAAGGTTCTAATAAGGAATTCCTCAAGCTAGCTGAAACCCCACAAGAATAGCAACTCCGACAGTGAACCACTTCTAGAATGCATTTATATAGCATAACCGAGGAGCTTGCTCGCGTAACAAAAAGATTCACAGAAGTGGAAACCACCTTATAAGCAACCCCTGGCAGCAACACTGATAGTGACGATGGTGGCTTTTCAGCAAATAAACCTATTGAAGATGACAAGAATTTGGATATGTTAGACTTTGATAAGTTCATGGCCAAAATTGCATTGACATCTCATTCACCTTCAAAGGAATCACACCAAGTAACCTCATCGAAAAAAACTGAAGAGACAGTCATCAAGGAGCATAGAGTATTTACCTGAAAAAGAAAAATGTTAAATAAATCAAAATTGATAGAAAGAGTATCACAAGTATGTATCAAATATTGTCTATAAACCTGAAAAGTTGGACACAATGAAAAGATGTTGTAAAGTAAGTCTCACATTACAGTGTACACAACTAAACAGAGGTCTATTCTCAAAATAATGTTCATGAGTCAACTTTGTAGTACCCATCCTCAATCTAGACAAAACTACTTGATTTTTCCTTCCAATGTTGTAAGTATATGACCAATCTTGAATTAATGTTTTGACTTTAATGAGTATACTGCTTTCTCTATTCAACAGGGACTGCCACAAAGACAAACATGATTTGTACACCAATAATCTAAATTCGGACACAGAATATCCAATGTTAATCTTCCTTCCAATCAAACCTGCCTCCTTTGCAGCTTCATCTATCAAGTCATGCTCTTCTATACCCACATGGCTTGGAATCCAGATAACTTGAATACAAACACCATCCTCAAAACTACCTAGAAGAGCGGGCATTCGGTGTACCAAAGTGTGAACTGGTATTTTCTTTAAAGCATTCACATCTGAAAGAGAATCAGTAAATATTGCTAATTTATTGTGAGCGACATCCCTAAAATGTTTAAGAACTCTATAAATAGCATATATTTCGGCAGTAAAAATGGAACAATAATCAGAGAGTCTCGCTCGCGGTGAAAACATTCAAAAACAAACAAGGTAGTTCTTGAAAGCTGTGTTGCCAAGTACCACTATTTTCAAGGGATGGCCAAAATATATCGATATATCGATATTTTGGGCTCAATATATCGATATTTCTTGGCGATATTTTCTTTGACGATATATCGATATTTCGATGTTTTTTCGGGAGGTCGATATTTTATTTTTTCAAAAAATAAAAATTTTAAAGGCCGGAAAAAAAAAATCTTTATCCCCCCTCTCCCGACACCCCGGAGTGAAACTTTCTCTTTCTCCCCATATTTCGTTCCTTCCCGATATAATGTCATGTATAAAATAAACCAAAAAACTAGGGTTTTAGACTTTTCGTCTTTTCAGGAATCAAAAAATCGTCAGAAATCGTAGTACATGGCTAAATGCGCACATGGCAAATGCCACATTGTCAAATAGTCATTCTGATTCTGTGACTCTGTCCGGCGTCTGCACTCCGCACTCAGAAGTTTATTTCATTTTCATCATTTCAAAATTCAATCATTCTGCATTTAATGTTTTAATTCATTTCATTTATAATAATAATAATCAATAAATAATTAATAATAATAATAATAAATAATAATAATAAAAATAATAATAATAATAATATTAATAATAAATAATTAATAATAAAATAATAATAATAACTAATAATAATAATAATAATAATAATGAAAGTTGCAAAAATATATTAATTGCGTATATTTGGCAAGCTACATTCCAATAATAATAATAATAATCAATAATAATAATAATAATAATAATAATAATAATAATAATAATAATAATAATAATAATAATAATAATAATAATACTCTCAGCTGATATTTACTTGCTAATATTTTCAATTGATCAACTGATTCATTGCTCTAGGTATGGACTTTATGTAATGAATTTTTATATTTTGGAACAAGGTCTACCAATTCTAAAGATTTAAGTAAGTAAACTCAGAATTTAATAAATTTAATTTAATAAATTTTAATTAACAATAATTTGATAAATTTAATTAACAATAACTTCCCCTCAATATATTATAGAGAAAAAGATATTAAATATTTTAAAATAATTTATTTACCAATATTATCAACGAAAAGGAAAACGATAAGCTCATGGTATATTATAAAACTGATAATATTAGTCAAGAAAAAGAAAGAAAACATATTAAAATTATTTTTATAAGAGACTATTAAAATCAAAAAGACGGGAAGAAGCTTGTATTAAGATCCTGACAAGACATTGAAATTGAGCTTGTGCTTCTCTACCGTGAAGTGCTTTCGGATGGTGAGAGATAGTTAACCTTGTGTACCTTTTTTAATGTTCTGAAAGTGGATGTAATACCGCTTATATAGATACACAGCGAATATCTTCAACATGAAAAATGTCTGCAACATAAATATAAGCTGAGTAATATATTTCAAAATTTTGAAGAACAACAACAACACAAAAATCAAGACAACAACATAAAAGAAAGCTTCTCCATTATAGTGAGAAAAAATTACTTTTACGAATTGCGCCTTGGAGAATCATTGCTTCTATAGAAGCACAAATCAGCGAGAAATATAAAACATAATGAAGTTAATTTTTTAAACATCTTTAAATATAAAAGGGAATGTACATTAACATATGTAACTTTTAAAATTATTAATTTTATTATTACTTATTTTTTTTACTATTTGTTTATACAATATTTATACTATCCAAGTTTGTTTAAATCTAAAAATTATTCCTTGAAAATGTCCAAAGCATACTATTATTATTATTATTATTATTATTATCATTATTATTATTATTATTATTATTATTATTAAAATTATAATTATCATTATTAATTTATATTATTAATTTATTATTATTTATTAATTTATTATTAATTATTATTATGTATTATTATTATTATTATTATTATTGATGATGGGATATGATGATGAATGAATGAATGAATGATGATGATGATGATGATGATGATGATGATGCATGATGATGATGATGGATGATGATGATGATGATGATGATTGATGATGATGATGATGATGATGGATGATGATGATGATGATGATGATGATGATGATGATGATGATGATAGATGATGCATTTGATGATGATGATGATGATGATGATGATGATTATTGGATGATGATGATGATGATGATGCATTATTATTATTATTATTATTATAATTATTATTATCTTATTTTAATCTAATATATATTCATTAATTAATTATTATATATTATTTATATATAAATACTATTAATATCATATATTATTATTATTACTTGCATTATTCATTATTATTATTATTATTATTATTATTATTGTATTATTATTATATGATTATTATAATATTAATCTTTTAATACGTATATCATAATTATTAATAATTGATTATAAATGATTATTAATTATATTATCATTATCCATTATTATTTATTATATATTAGTATTATTATATATAATATTAATTATTATTATTAATTATTATTTAATCTATTAATTATTATTTAATCTATTTATATTCGATATTATTTATTACTTTAGTCTATTTAATTATTTATGTAGTTATTATTTAATATTTATTTGGTATCATTTCAACTATCTATTTGGTATATATTTTTATCATTATTTTATATATATCCAAATTCGTTATTTCTTTTCTCTTATCTTTTATGGATTATGGTATTATCCTTAGATTTATTATTATTATTAATTATTACTTATTATTATTATTATTATTATTATTATATTATTATTTATTATTATTATATATTATTTTAATTATTATTGTATTATATTATTATTATTATTATTATTATTATTATTATTAATTATTATTATTATTATTATTATTATTATTATTATTATTATTATTATTATTATTATTTCGATAAAATGAATATTCTAATATTAATCAAAAAGTTTATGTTATAGTAATCTGCTATTAGTATCCCCCTCTTATTGAATTGTTAAGTGGTGTTCTTCTTTGGTAATAGTTTTTATGATTATTTTTATTGATTATTATCATGATTATATTTATTTTCTTTTTAGTATTAATATAATTATACTTCCAATACTACCTCATAACTTCTTTCATTATCGATTGAATTGTTGAATATAATAACTAGATATTAAATATTTATCAATACTCATTAAGGTCAGCTCTCTTGTGTAATCATTAGTTGTTTCATATTATGATATTCTTACATACATATTAAGGTTTTAATGTGCATCATAGTTTATAAAAAGAAGAAGAACAGAGATATTTGACATGTATTAAATATTCATATTTTAAATATTTTATTATTTACAACAAATTGCAAATTTCGTCGCAACATTTATTTGGAGCCAAATGTCGGCATTGCCTGACTTAGGTTGGTTTCTCCTGAAACCCAGGACCACCCAAGCGGATTGGCATTGGTCTAAATAAGCAGGGGTTTCAAGCACACTACGATGAATTTAAATAGGAGCCAGTTTCACTCGGTGATATCAAAGCAGGGAGACTAAAAATGCTAGATCCCTTCTTATTTGGAAGGAAGGGAATTGAAGTAGTGGTAGAGATTCCTGTATATTGTCTAACTGCGATGCTGTTGTCAAGGGTTCGAATCCTAGGCGCGATTAAACATTTTCTCTCACTCTAATATATATATATATATATATATATTACTATATATATAATATATACATACTATTATATAAATATATATATATATAATATATATACTATATATATTATATATATATATATTATATATATATATAATAATACAGTAATATAATATAATATAACAAACAAAAATTATTCATTATATGATTGACTTATTAAAAAATAAACTGAGCTCTGTAAAACATAAAAACTTAACCACAGAGCGCTGTGAAATTCAAACTATTAACATTAATTACCAAAATTAATTAAATTTACTTAATTGACTTTTTTTTCATATATTTAATATTTTTTATTTACATTTTTTGAATTTATCGGTCATTATATTATATTTATAGACCTTGTAGGTTCTATAAGGTCTAGGTTTAAGGGTATTTTGACTAATACTGTATAAGGGTATAGAGTAGTGTAGTGTGGTATATATTAGTGGTATCGGGTTATCATATCGTGGGATATATTAATTTT
>JABUQX010027154.1:7500-14479 GCA_015478945.1 Trachelipus rathkii | reverse complement strand
ATATATATATATAATATAGTATATATATATATATGATATATATATATATATATATAATATATATATATATATATATATATATATATATGTATATATATATATATATATATATATATATATATATACTATTTTATTTATATATATATATATATATATATATATATATATATATATAGTATATATATATATATATGATATATATATATTATATATATATATATATATATATATATATAATATATAGTATATATATATATTTCTTTCTGTTCTTTGCTTTTCTTAACCTTCCTCTTTGCCCCAAGATGGGGGGTAAGGTGCTGTACAAGCATCGGAAAAAAGAAAAAGCAGATAGGAGAACATGACAAGACGTCGAAAAGAAAGGCCAGCCTTAGCGCCCTCTGTACCATTAATTAGTGAGAGCTTCGGTTCAGTCTATGTGACAGATAAAGTGTGCCACGCCTATAGGCATCATATGACTCGTGGTGATGTTGTTGCGAACGGACCCTCACTATGGTAAACGTCAAATGTAAGGGTTCATTCCCCTGGCCCAGGTGGGCGCACAACCATGCCCCCATTACAAAACCCCGGCCATTGCTCTCCTATCATGCACGCTTTAATTTCTACGCCTCTGCCAAACTCACATTTTCTCTCCTTCATGACATGTCGTTCCTCACCGACTCAATCCCCTTTCTCTTCGGTCTCCCAGCCGGTGGGTTTCCGAACACACTCTCCACTATACATCTTCGCTTAACGGAACGACTTTCATTCATTACCTTGATCCACATGAACCAAAACCATCTCAAACATACTATTCATTTATTCATCGTCATTTACGCGAGCCTTTCTTATGCAACACCACACCACTCTCTAATACGTTCATTGCCTCACTTTATTAACTCTTTTCACACCCTAAAATGCCCCTAAGATTGTCCATCTGAACACATTGAACTTTAGATACTATACTTCTTATTCCAGACCATAGTCTCACTAGCATACAATAACACAGGTAACAACATACCCTCATGTAAGACTCTAGCGCCTGTTCAAGACTTAGTCGCCTTTACAATTCACTGAGACATAACGATTTTAATTGCACGCAGCCACCTTCCTGCCATTCACAGCAACTTTCCACTAGCACTCTTGGCATCATCCGTTCGGCGCTTCTCGTCCAAAATACCTAAATATTTAACTCAGACACTTGCTCCAGCTGCTCAGCATCTAACATAACTTCACACTGAGAAGCTGTCCTCACTCACAACCATAACGTTACTCTTATCTACGTTTACTTTCAAACCCCTCCTTTTACATACCCTGCCAAATCTTCCACCAATCCTCTCAAACTCTCTTCAGACTCCGCCACACAGAACCAAAGTCAGTCCGCATATCAATAGGTGGGCACCGCTCCAATCCTCTCCATTCTCCATCATTCTAACACCAATTCCTGCCATCCCACCTCGAATTCTTTCATAAACCCCATCCATATACAAAATATGAATAACCAAGGAGACAATACATCCCTGCCCCCTGTATCACTCCGCTATTAATCCTAAACCAATCACCATTGACACCATTTATTCCTTACACACGCTTCACTATCGATCGTCATACATACTTTTTGATTCCATTCAGAAGCCTACGCACCAACACCAATAATCACTAAATACTGCCATGAAGGCTTCCCTATTAACATCTTCATACGCCTGTTGTAAATGCATAAAAAGCTAAATATAATTTATTCTTCTTCTCGCTCATTTTTCTCAATCAATTTGTTTCAATGTAAGAATTTGATCACACACATCCTCTACCACTCAAAACGCACCTTGGTTCTTCAACCAATCAGTCCCTCAAGTACACTCGACGCGACTCTTTTCAGAACCAAAATAGCAGCATATGATCTTCCGCTACAACACTCAATAAACTTATTCCGCTATAATTTCCTACAGTTCCGCCTTTTTTCTCCCTTACCCTTAAACAAGGGTACTATTACCGCTCTCATCCAATCCCTTGGAAACTATACCCTACATAAACGCTTTATTACACAACTTCCAAATCCAATCAATCAGCCATCGTGATCCGCGTCTTAGATCATGTTCACTAGTAATGGTTCATCTATACCTATGCAGATTTACGCATTCTTACAACTTTCTCACCGCTACCATTAGCTCCTCCTTACTAATAACCTCCTCCCCCAAAATACTATTCCTTCTTGCAGCAATCAAACGGCACACGACATATCACATACACGCGGTCATTACATTACTGTTAAATATTGTGAGCAGATTTCAAAAGTGTTTCTTTGCCAGCACTCCCTCACATCCATTTCAATCAGTTACGCCCATCCGGCGCTATTTCATGTATTCCCTGGAGGCAGATTCCCTATATTCTCATTCTTAAACCTTGTCAGGCGCTTCCTTCCAAAAGAGCTTCCTATTTCCTTGTATGTCCTCATTCATGCCTACTTCCAAACTAGTTCATGTTACGCTTCTTGTTTTTCTTTGCCTACGTATAGCGACCTTTTAGTATATTCTTTTTTCGCTCCTTATATAATTACCAAGGATCTTTCTTTTTGAATCTTCATCGATATTGCTTGTTAGTACATTCAAGGCCACGGATTCTATTTTGATTACGGCTTTAAAACGCGCTTTCCATCGACCGTCTTCATTCCACATTCGCTGTTACATTCTTACTTCCTACTTTAGGCAGGCATCCACACAACTTCCTTTTGCACTAACTAACAAATTGCTTCCTCCTTTGCCGCCCAGATTTGTTCAGTATCAACTTGTTCAATTCAAAAGCCGATTGTACTAGCGAAAGCGTCTTACATACTTAATACCTTATTCTCTTGCTCACTATAACTTCTCACTCTTAATTTTAACCACTTCCTTCCGTATCACCGTTCCTCTCGCATCCAAGCCCCCACTAATTAATTTTACATAAAACAACATAAATGATCCGATAATCCCATTCCTAAAGCCCTCACTGATTATAACATCCAACCACATACTTCAACATCTCCTTCTTTACCAACACAAAATCAATCATACTTTTTCACTTCGATACCGATCTCTACCTACACCAACTCTAGTATACTTATGAATAGTCTTGTGTTAGAAGAAAGTATTACTTACAGCACATAACCTCTTCTTCACCAGAAATCAATCAGCCGCTTCCTACGCATTCTCATTTTCTCCCCCCACCCCAAAACCACCTGTTATACCATCCCTGTTTTGATCACCTATCCAACCATATAGGTCACCCTCCCAACACTATCAATCTGAAACTCCTACTCACCCCATCCAGACATCACATTCAAATTATCCCAAAAAATCGTACTCTCCTTCAACGGGTTTTTCCCCCCTCAGATGAGCCATACGTCACGAACCACACACACCTTGACCTTTTCAAACTTAAATTTAACGCATTAGAATTCTAGGACTCACACACCCAAAGTCAACCATAGCTTTGTACCACAGTTCACTCATCAAAATTGCAATTCCTTCTCTCCCTCTCTCATTCTCGTTCCACACGCAGCACGCACACAATTTCAACATCACACCACCTTAATTTCACGCTTTTTCGCTTTCATCTTTGGTTTCAGTCAGCAAGCGAGCAAATTCAAATTTGCCGCATTTCTAAATTACATCCATCACCTACTCCTCTTGCTCGGCTCAAAATTTATTCCTACCTGACATTCCATGTACCCAATAACGATTCATACAATTGTCGCACGAAAGTTTAGAAGGTCGTTTTAACGGGCGATCACGACATAGCTCCGAGGCATGCTCAGCATTCCTAGCAAGAGATAAGGTGTAGTGGGCAAGCCAAACCCAACTAAACGCCCTATAGTCCGAACTTCTACGACACGCAGGAGCATATCGATGTGGGAAATGTCTTTCTTCGCCCTGCCGCACTACAGGGATATGAGGTAGATGGGATGTCTGTAAGGTTGTTTAAGTCTAGAAGTGGGGTGTGTGACATTTAAATCATGTGTGATATGACTAATGTGGATAAATGGTGGTTAGTAATTGTTGCCCTGGAGGATGAGTGTGTAGTAAGAATATGAACGCAAAAGAGAAAAGGCGCACCATCAAAAATGTGAGGTAATTTCCACGCTTTGAGTATGTGTGTACTCCCCCCTCTATTATTTATTATATTATTATTTTTGATTTTGTCTTTATTTATACCAAAATGATAATATATATATATATATATATATATATATATATATATATATATATATATATATATATATCTCACTTAACCTTTTCCAGGAATGCTAATGCTTGCCACGGAGAAGGTCTTGATCGCCGTAAGAGGCCTCCTATCTTAACGGCGAAAATGTATGAATCGTATGGGTACATGTAATGTCAGAGGAATAAATGTTGAGAAGAGGAGAGAGGTGATGAATGTATTTAGGAAAGGGCAAATTTGATTTGCTCGCTGTGACTGAAACAAAGATGAAAGGAAGCGGTGAAAATGAGTGGTGTGAAATGTGTTTGTGTTGGTGTGCAAAGGAATGAGAGTTGAGAGGGGGAGAGAAGGAGTTTGCAATTCTGATGAATGACTTGTGGTATAGAGCTGTGGTAGAGTACTAGAATTCTAATGGTTAAATTTAAGTTTGTGTGGTTGTGGCATATGGTCCATCTAAGGGTAATGTTGAAGAGAGTGCGATTTTCTGGGATAATCTGAATGATGTTTTGGACGGGCTGAGCTTCAGATTGGTTGTGTTGGCTGACCTAAGTGGTTGGATAGATGATAAAAAAGGGATGGTATAACAAGTGGCTTTGCGTTGTCGGGAGAAAATTTAAATGGCATGAAAGAGGAAGGTGATTGATTTCTGTGAGGAGAGAGGTATATGTGTGAGTAATACTTTCCTTAAACACGAGAGTATTCATAAGTATACTAGAGTTGGTGTAGGTAGAGATGATATCGAAGTGAAAAGTATGCCTGGTTTTGTGTTGTTGATGGAGAAAATGTTGAAGTATGTGTTTGATGTTAAATCAGTGAGGGGGTTAGGAATGGGATTATCAGATCATTATGTTCTTTTATGTAAAATTGTTAGTGGGAGCTTGGATGGAAAGGAAGATGATAAGGATTTAATTGGGTAGAATTAAGAGTGAGAAGTTAAGTGAACAAGGTAATAAGGATAAGTATTTAATCGCGCTCTCAAGTAAATCAATTGAATGTGAACAAGTTGAATCTGAACAAATCTGGAAGCAAATGAAGGAAGCGGTTTTTAGTAGTGCAAAAGAAGTATGTAGATGTGCTAAAGTAGGAAGTAAGAACATTAACAGTGAGTGGTGGAATGAAGTGGTGATGCAAGCGGTTAAAAGTTAAAAAGAAGCGTGGTTGAATGTACTAAAAGCCAATGATGAATTTTGATGAGGGTTTTTCAAAAGAAATTGAATTTGATGTAAAACAAAACTGAATTAAAGTCATTAAAATAATACATTTAAACTGATATCTAGTTAATTAATAGCCTAGGCCCTACCTATTCTTGTCAACTGATATATGAGGTATAGGTTTCAGATATAGTAACCCACTGCCTACAAATTAATAACCTCTCAATAGATTCCTATAAGAAAACTGCAAGGGACTATAGCTTAAAATTAAATTGTCAAATATTATATTTTTATTTAGCAAATATTACATCCTTCAAACATTCTCCAAATTTTTCTATTTAAGTAAAATCATACTTCAATTTCAAATTTCACTATTATACTTCTTATAAAAAGATATTTTAAATAATAAAGAGAAAGAATATATTGGCTTCAAAGTTAAGATGCCTGATGCCACAGTATCATTTTTTAGGAGGTAAAATCATATTTTAAAACGAGAAAATCAATTATTAATTTTGAAATGAAAATGATTTTCAAACTTCAAGTGCTAAATCTGACAACATTATTAAAATTTTATTTACATTTTCTAATTTTGCTTAGAAAGAAAATTGGAAAGAATCCAATATGAAGAGGTAGAAGAATGGCTTAATGAAGTTTATCCAGAATTACTACCTGGTTACAATGCATTTAGACTAAAGGAAAGCACTTGCTCTCCTCATTAATTTGAGGGCAATAAATAACAACCCTGGCAACCCTAACAACCAGGGTTGGTACCACCTTCCCACCCCCCCCAAAAAAAAAACATCCATCATAAACACACTTGAGTTTTTGGTCTCGAACTTCTAATTTTGACCTTTAAATCATTGTAAATCAACCTAAATCAAAGACCATGTTAACCACAACTGTTTCTCTACCAGTATTATCAAGATCAAACAAAATTTGAATGTTCTTTATTATTTGTTTTAAAAAGATCGAAAATTTAATCTTAAACTTTAAGTACTAAAATCTTAAACATAATGGCTAATTACATTGCATATTAACAGTATTTGTAATCAGTATTAGCGTTATTTCTTGGTCTTAATTGCCTGTAAATTTGTACAAGCATTTCAGTCTTTTCTCTTCCCCAATCTATTTCTTACTTTGCTCCAATGCAGAAATAAGCAGTGCAAAATTTAATGATAATTGGAATTTCTGAAAGTTCACTTTTAAGGTAGTTTACTAATAAAGATAGTTTTAAAAACTTAGTCATGGTCTTTTTAAAATATTTGACTGCACCTCCATCATCTACAGTAAGCGAGAGACTTAGTACAGGAGGTATAATTTATTCTCCTAAAAGAAATAGAATTTCTGGCAAGACTGGGAGAAGTACTGTTTTTACATATTAATTTGATATTTAATTTTCACTTTATATATTTATTTAATTATTTATTTAATTGATAGGGCCTATTTAATTAATTTATTAATGCAAGGATAAAAAATATAAAATTTATTTCTTGCTTAGTATTAGTTGCATAAAAAAAAAATATTTCATTGTTTTTAGCTTTTTAATAACGAAAATATGTTAATTTCATGTGTTTGAAAAAATGTTTCAAGGTTAATTAGTTTAACTCCTAATTAGCAGTAGTTTTCCATCACAATTG
>JABUQX010027154.1:0-2500 GCA_015478945.1 Trachelipus rathkii | reverse complement strand
CGCACCTTTTCTTCACCAATCATGTCCTTCAGTCACTCGACGCACTTTTCGACCAAAATACCAGCATATAGCTTCCCTACAACACTCAATTAGGGATGTTCCCCCTAAAATTCTACAGTTCCCATTTTCTCCTTTACCCTATATTACAAGGTACTATTACCGCCTCCTCCAATCCCTTGGAACTATACCCTCCATAAAACGCTTTATTACACAACTTCCAAATTCCAATTCAATCACCATCTGCGCCTCCGCTCTTGATCATTTCACTAGGAATTTCATCTAACCTGCAGATTTACCATTTTCTTCAACTTTCTCAACTCTATACCCATTACCTCCTCCTTACTAATAACCTCATTCCCCAAAATACCTATTCCTTCTTCCGTGTACCATCAAACCCACACACATTCCACTCAACACAGTTACACACACATAAATATTGTGGCAGCCATTTCGAAGTGTTCTTTCCACACACCCCTCACATCCTTTTCATTCAGTTTACAAAAGCACCATCCTATTCATATTCTAAGCAGATTCCCCTTATTCTCATTCTTAACCGTCCGCGTTCCTTCCAGAAGAGCTTCCTATTCCCTTGTATTGTCCTCATCTTGCATCCTCCTTATGAAACTGGTCCATTTATCTTCTTGAAATCTTCTATCTATATTTTGAAACTTCTATTTATCTTTCTAAAACTCCAATCATCTATCTTTTGAAACTTTCATTTATCCTTTTACTTCATTCATCCATGCTTTTTTTTTACCTTTAACGCTTTCATCACCTTTTCATTTCACCACCATTCGCTGTTAACATTTCTACTTCCTACTTTAGCACATCCACAACCACTTCCTTTGCACTACTAACAATTGCCTTCCTTCATTTGCCCCGAGATTGTTCAGTATCAACTTGTTCACATTCAACCGATTTACTTGCGAGCGCTCATCATACGTATCCTTATTGTCTTGCTCACTTAACTTCTCACTCATTAATTTTACCTACTTCCTTTTCGTATCACCTTCTTCTCCATCCAAGCCCACACTAACTTAATTTTACACTAGACAACATTAATGATCCGAAATCCCATTCCTAAACCCCTCACTGATTAACATCCAAACACATACTTCAACACCACTACCCTATCTTGCACAAACACAAAATCAATCCATACCTTTTCACTATCCAGAATTACCATCTCTACCTACACCAACCACACATATAAAAACAAAACAACAGACATATAACTTATGATACTCTTGTGTTCAATTAAAGAAAGTCAATTACTACAACATACCTCTCTACTTCACAGAAATCACATCACCTTCCTACCATTCTCATTTTCTCCCGCCACCCCCAAACAACAAAACACAACTGCTAAAATAAACTACACACACACCATCTATAATAAATAAGACACAATCACCCAACTACACATACACAACCATATCACAAGGCTCAACACAAAAATAATAATCCAAAACAAATACCAAGAAGCTCACATATACCAACCAAAAAACCCACATCCACCATGTATATATTATATACCTTGCAACAACAAATCCCAAAAATCGTACTAATCATTACAAATTTTCCCTCAGATGACCATACGTCACAACCACACATACCTTGACCTTTTCAAACTTAAATTTAACCATTAGAGTTCTAGAACTCCAGCACACAAAGTCTTACCATAGCTTGTGTACCACACGGACTATTGCAAAATGCAAAACTCTTTCTTCCTCTCTCACTTCTCTTCCACACCAGCACGCACACATTTCACACCACACTCATTCCTTATTCACCTTTTTCCTTTCATCTTTTGTTTCAGTTACAGCGAGCAAATCAAGTTTGCCCTTTTTCTAAATACATCCATCACTCTCTCCTCTTCTCCTCAACATTATTCCTCTGACATTCTGTATACCCATACGATTCATACAATATTCGCCGAAAATTAGAAGGCCGTTTTCGGCCGATCACGACCATCTCCGAGCATGCATCAGCATTCCTAGCAAAGAGATAGGTGGTAGTGGGCAGCCAAACCAACTCATAACCGTCCCTTACTCGACTTCTACGACAACGCAGGACATGTGTACGATTTTGGGCAAATTTCTTTCTCCCCCACACACAGGATATGAGTAGTGGATGTCTTTAAGGTGTTATCTAGAAGTGGGGTTTGTACTTTAATCATGTGATATGATATGTGGATAAATTGGTGGTTAGTAATATGTTGCCTGGAGGATGAGTGTTTAAAGATATGAACGCAAAAGAGAAAGTGCACCATTAAAATGGGAAGTAATTTCAACACTTCGAGTATGTGTGTACTCTCTCCCCTATATATAATATATATATATTAATATATATATATATATACCTATATATATATATATATATATATATATATATATAATATATATATATATATTATATATTATATATATATATAATATATATATATATAATATTCTTCATTCTACTTTTATCTCCCAGAGACTGGCGGTAAATCTCTCTC
>JABUQX010027153.1:0-21899 GCA_015478945.1 Trachelipus rathkii | reverse complement strand
TCTATTACTAATATTCAAATGGTTTTTTAAAATTATGAATTTTTTGAAAATTTTCCGAATTTTTTATATACATGTTGTTCCTAAGTACATGAAGAAAGATGAAGAAAGTTAATTTAATGAATAATATATAATATATATATAGTATATATATATAATATATATATATATATATATATTTATATATATATATTATTAATCATTATCTAATTTATTAATTAATATATATATATATATATACTTAATAAATAAACTGACTAACTAACTAAAGTTCATTGTATAGATAAACAACTCCTTGAGTGATTCTTCTTATTGTTAATTAAATCGGCCTCGCTGAACGTAGCAAGCGTGTTACACTTGACCACGACGAGTTAAAAAGTAAGCGACTTAAACACCTATAAAGATTTGCTCTATTCAATAAGAAATAAGTTTAAGTCAGCGGATTTTTTAGCTACGTTGTGGTCAATGTGTAAACAGCTTGGGCATACCGTTCGCGAGGGCCGGGATCTAATCCTAGTAAATAATTAATAAAGTGTTTTAATAATTTAATATGTTATAATTAATATCAATATTATAATATATATTTATAATATTATATATATATTATATATATATATCTATATATAAATATATATTATATTATATATATATATAATATTATATTATATATCTTCTATATAATATATATATCTATAATATTTTTTACCTTTTAACTATAATAATATTAATATATAATATACTATATATATATAGTATATATATAATATTATAATAAATAATATATATATAATATTATATATATATATATATTATTATTATATTCTATAATATATTAATATTTCTTTTACACATATATTTAATATATAATAATATACTACTATATATTTATATATATATTTATTAAATTATATATTATACTATTATTATAATATTATATATAATATATTATTCTACCTTTTAACCTTTTATTCAAAACCCTGAACAACCTACGCTTAGGTGGCCTTTACTTCGCTCAGATATCCGCCCGCGCTGCTAGGCCATCCTCTAGATCGCTTCGTGATGATAATAATTTCAGATTTCTCTATTATGTTGTAGGATGACAGTTAGTAGGAAATGCGACACAGCTTTCGGGAACGCGTTGCTCAATTATCTTGTGGCAGAATGCTGAAGTGTTTGGTTAGGAGGTTGAACTATATTAATAATGTTCAAGCTTGGTGGTGCTGATCTTTAGTTTAGGCAAATAGATGATTGATGTTATTGAAGAGAGTTGATTCTGGATGGATATTTCGGTGGTGAATACTTAGTATATTGTTAGGTTGTTTAGTTTTCTTAGACAATTTTCAGTTAGGTGTGTGTGTATTTGTTTAGTAGTATGAGATGGTTGTTTGTTAGAGCGTGGATCTTACACGAATTTGTTTGTATAATAGCGGAAGATGAAGAGTTTTTTAACCGTGATTAATATTTGGGTGGAAAAGTAGCCAGTGTAGCACAAGTGCTTGTTGGTAGTTTTGTGTTTAGTTTGAGCTGAGTCACTATATTTCTAAGTGCTTGTCTATGGGTAGTATTTTTGTTTCTTCAAGTAGGTGATGTTGAGGTGTTTGTAGATGCGCATCCTGTTATAATTTTGATGTGCTTTGTTTAGGATTTTTGTAGTTTCTTATCTGCTAAGCCTTTTGATCCAAAAAGGCGCAATTATAGTGAGGCGTATTTACTGTTGGGGCGGATGCATTGTTTTTGTATAATGGTAGGTGCGATTATCTTGCTTATTATTTATTAGATGTAAGTGCCGGCTATGGGTTCCAGTATGTTATAATTTATCTTGTATTGCTGTGTTATTATGCTTTTTCTGTCTGTCTGGTGAAAAGCCAAATGTGTGGTCTAGTGTACTCCAAGATTCTGATGTTCTTTATTTTAATAGAATTAGTGATGTTGTTGTGATAAGATTTGGGGTGTTATGAAACGAGTTGTCGATATTTGTGTTAGGTAATATGCTGATTTATATATGGTTGATGCAGACATTCCTGTTATCGGTTACAGCCACGGACTATGGGGGATTAGGGGGGGGGGGGTTATAGGGTAGATAGTGATAGGGATAGGGGAGGTATAAGATGTAGGTAGAGTGGGGCGGTGTAGAATTGGGTACGGAGGTTTGAATTTGAGAGATGATGTATTTTTTGTTAGATAAGTTGATGTCTTAAGGGCTCGTTGTGTGGTGCTTATGGTGATAATTATTACGTAGGCTTTAGTTATAATGTTGTTAATGGTATTTGTTTGTGTTGTGGTAGGTTGCAGTGAAATAGTTGAATTAGGTAGGGGACATGAATTGCTATATGGGTGGCACTTCTGTATTTAATAATTTATTATACACGTCATTTTTTACATTAAGTGGGAGAATATTTTTTTTTTTTGTGATTTTCTTTGTGTCATGGGAATTGGATCAAAAGAATCGTTTTGCTTTCTTCGTGCTTATTAGTAATCGTTTGTGTGTGCCTGATAAAGATTTAAGCCTTCTGTGAGAAGCTTATGTAGTATGGATGGTTTTTGTTTGCGACAAGCCATGGTTGAAACTTTTTGATTTTGGGGATTGTGTGGGTCTTTATTTTATTAGTATGAGGCGTTATTATTCTAAATAGTTATACACAGAGTGAATAGTAGCACAATCTTTAGACTAATTGTAATAATGTAGTGAGAGAATGGAACGTAGGAAGTAGAGTTCTGGACGTCTTTCCTGATTTTTGCTTGGATGATAATTGATCAATATTCCAAGGATAGAAGGAATAAAATTTAAATTATAATTGGAACTGTTGTTAATAGGTGTGCTATAATGGGTCAGTTGCAAAATGTTTCCTAGTGTTTGAAGGTGTAAATGTTCTGAGATATTGCCAGTCGTACTGGTGAGTTTTATATGGGTTTTCTAGGCTGTTTGTTATATCAGGTTGGATGTTATTATCAGTCTGTGGATTTGGGTCGTGGTTACTTTTCATATTATTCTTATAATTTATTCTTTTCTTATTTGTGGATGAATGGGTTTATGACTTTGTTTTTGCGAATTGAGTTAAAGAATTTATTTGTGTGCTATTTTTATTTTTTGATATATTGTATGTGAGGTTTGGTTTTTGATGGATCCGTGTGTTGGGTTGATATTTTTTGTGTCGTTCTATTTTCTATAGTGTTCCTCATTTATGTATCTATTGTGCTTTTTGTATCATTAGATTGTTAGGAATGTTAGATAAGTTCTTTTGAGGTTATGTTTTTTGGTTTTAGGTTTGTGATTTCTGTGTTTAAAATATTGTTTATCTTTTAGGTGTGCGTTGTTTATCCGGTTTGAGATTTCAGGTGTTAAGGGCTGGCATTATATAATAAGGTATTCCCGGGATAATGTTTTTGGTTATTTATTATTTTGACGTGAAGTTTTGTTTTCAAATGGTGGTTAGTAAATTTATTGATTGTATGGTTGTCTATATGTTTATAAAATTTTGTCCAGTCGGCTTTTTTGTACTTGTATATGTTTTCTCTGTAAGAGGGGGTTAGTTTTTTGTAAGTATCTGATATTTATGATTATAGAGGTGGTCGGAAAAATTTTTTAGTTAGTGGTTGCATTGGAGTTTTGGTATGAAGATTTGGCGGAGCAATAATGTTAGGTTCTAGGATGGTGTTTGATTGGTTTGTTTGTGGTGGAATTCTAAGTGTATAAGCTTTATACGTTAAGAATTTTCTTGGTCTAATTTGATATTAGGTGGTTCCTCTGTGGTTGCGTTTTAGTCTTTGTTACCATTAAGTGATGGGGTCTTTGAAATCATCTCTCATTATGGGTTTAGGAAGGTTTAGAAATCTTTTCATCTTCAAAAGCATGGATTTCGATCGTGCTTGTTCTTTGGCCATTTAGGCAGAGACAGTGCGTATGAGAATGGAGAATTCTCGTTCACCTATAACTTTCGCTAATTTTCATTCAGTCGGAAATAGTTGGCAGGATAGCTCTCAACAAGCAAAGTGTACTTTCAGTTTGCGGAAGGCAATTAAATAAATTAGTGTGCCTCTGGAATACGGCCTCTTTCCATCAAAAATTAAAAATTTCTGAAATCATGCTTCCACATAAAATTTTTAGCATTTGAAGTCGTCGCTCATTCATTATCCTCCTCCAATTTTGACTCATACCTAGAAGATTTGAGACATTGCCCTATCTCCTTCTTCTTCTTTAGGTATCTATGTTTCGTGATCTTTGTACTTTTGCATTTGATCGGCTGAATATGCTCCTGAAATCTATGACGTTAGGAAGACTGAGTGAGCCGTCGGATGACATTCTCCAGAGTTTTGAGGAGAGTGTACTTTTCTGTGGCTGAACGCGGTCATTCGTTTGTATATAATTCTCTTCGTTTTAGAACTAGAAGCTATCCTCAGTGTGGAAGCAAAAGCAATGTCCTAAGACCTATTCCATAAAAACGCAGCGCTCTGATCCTTCTAACTATTGACCTATATTCACTTGTATTCTATCTAAGCTATTTGAAACCCTTCTCAACTCTTCTTAGATCATCTTGAATCTCTTTCCTTTCTTTTCGACACCATAGTACGGCTTTTCGGCTTTCAAGGTCTCTGGCATTTGACTTTCCTTTCTAACTATCTATGGTTTCCGCCCTTAGAGCTACATAGAGGGACGACTTATTTGGTGCTGCTTGACCATAACAAAGCCATTTAAAAACCGTTAATGGCACGGTAACATAGTTGCTCTCCAAGCTTACTCCCTTTGGGTTTCCTCCTTTCTTTTTCTGATTATGTCTAGCTTTCTTTATCAATTGCGCGATATGGCTGTTTGATGGGGCGACTGTCTTTTCTCTTTTTCTGGTCATAGTGGTGTTCCTCCTTGTTTTGTCTTTCTTCTAATTTTTAGTATTTTTTCATAATGATCTTCCTCACATGCCTCTAACTCATCCATCATATGACGATGACTAGAACCTTTGTTTTCTTTCACTCATTTAGAGGGAATATTTTAACAATGGTTTTCTCTGTTTTATCTTCGATCCTATCCTCCTGATCGGATAGATTTCAAGGGAGCGTTGTCTTCAGCCGGTGTGCAATTTAACTTTTTAAAAAACCAACTTCCTGCAAATCGCCCTCTTAAAGCATTAAACTTTATTATCTCTTTCGATGGTTCTTTTGTCTCTTTTAAATTTTTGCAATTATTAATATTCTTGGCATTGAACAATAAAAAATATTTGATCACATCACACGGTGCTGCTAGGAGGTGGATAAAGAAACATGGGAGTTCTGTTTACACTGCGAGATTTTTTATATCTTCTCAGTTACTCAGCTATAGAAGTGGTCTATCCTCTATTTTTGTATTGATATGACTTACTCATATCAGGGTGAAACTCTGGTTTTCACCGACTTTTGATAGGGTCGAGTCAAAGGCAAAAATTACTTATAAACTGTTCTGTTCCTCGGTATCACTATACTCTATCTTCTGCTGTCGTCGAATTTGATGCTTTATGTCTTTTTAATTGGTACTACAGCGGCAGTGCTCAATGGAAATTATAATCGCGTCCATCATACCTTTACGACGCCCTCGTGAAAACGATCAAATGGTAAATGGTAGCACTAGTTTTGTGTTGTATTAAGGACCCGCTTGTTCGCTCGGTGCTTCTTTTCCTTCTGATCTGTGGAATTCTTCTTCCATCTTCTGTGTTTTCAGAGATTTATTGATCCTACGATTTTGGATATTAATAATTGCTCATCTGCGTAGTTTACGTTAGATGGTGTACTTTTAAGGCGTAAACCCCTTCTTGAATAGGGCTCTGCCCGTGAGTGGGGTGGTTACAACTGTTAAATATATATATATATTACAATCATTATATCTATATATAATTATATTTATATATAATATATAATTATATCTAATTAGTATTATATTATTATATATATATATATTATAATATATAATTATTATTTCATATTTTGTATATGGTTTTTGTAAAATAATGTATATGTATTTTTATTACATGTATGTATATGTATACTATTCATTTGTATATATATATATATATTATTAATATTATAATATATTTAATTATATTAAGAATATAATATTATTAATCTTTGATATATATATATATATATATAATAATATATATATTAATATATATATTATATATATATATTTATTACAGTATATAATGTTTATCTAAGTATTATTAAATAATATATTTATAAAATATATATTAAATATATATCATATATATTATTAATTATTATGATATATATATTATATTATTAATATCTATAATATATTATATATATACTTATATATATATCTATTATATTATATAATATCTACAATCTTCTGTCCCTTGCTCCCAATAATAGTGTACGAGTGCCAAACATGCCCCGGTTCCGCGACATGCATGGTATATTCTTGGGTATAAATATATAGTAGCGGGACCCAATGAATGTCGATCTTAATATATTATTTATTATTATTATATAATTTATAATATATTATTATATATATTTATATATATAATATATATATATATATATATGATATATAATATATCATACATAATATATATATAATATTAAATATTATATTATATATATATTATATATTATATATATATATATGATAATATATATCTTGATATATATATAATATAGTATTATAATATTATATATATTAATATATATAGTATATTAATATATCTAATTATTAATTTTTATTATTTATTAGTATATATATATATATATATTATAATTATTAATATTATTATATATTAATATATACATATATATATCTATATATTCAAGGCTGGTTCAATAGAAGTACTTGTACTTTATGTAAATTGCAGTTCCTAAAACCAGGTACTTGTCTTGTACTTGCACCTTCTTGTATGAAAATTTGCAAAGTATTGCAAAGTACTTTTGGCGTTTTTAAACTTGCAGATATTTTTTTTTAATCATTTTTCTACGAATTTATTATTTATTTCTTTATGTATATCTAAATAAATTGATAGGATAATCTTATTGTCATTATATATATATATAATTTATATATATATCTAATTAATATATATAATATATTATATATATTTATATAATAGATATATATATTATTATACTTAATATATATATATAATATATACTAATATAATATTATTGTATATATTACTTATTAATATATCAGTATAACCAGAAAGAATTTGAACATTTTAATAATTATTTATTAGCACCTTTAATTTAAATGAAACTTTGTGCATAAATCATTTTAAGACTTACAATATAATGATAAAATTTTAACAAAAATAATTATATAACATTTATTCAAGTTAAAATATAATTAGTATGAATAAATAAACTATATAGCCTAGATAATTATGTTACAAGAGGTAACATATTTCTGCCTTATTTCACTATTGATGCTAAAAAACTCACTTTGTATTAAATAACTGTTATAAAATTAGATTTTCATGTTAAGGTTCGAGTTTTTGAGATGTGAAAATATATCAAGGATCTACAAACTGAAGACGGGTTCCTCAAGTTTAAGGACAATATTCTAAATCGTATCCTGTTATATTCGTTTTCCTGAAACGACATGAGCATATTATGCTGTAGAAGTGGGAGATGTAAATGGTGCTAGATTATCTAACATGAATACCTATTAATGCATCAGCAGTACGTAATGGTAAAGGCTTGTTATTGATCTTTTTCCTATGTAGGTGGATCGCATCTCAAACGGCCTGTAACTGCATATCACTAATAGAACATTAAGGTAAAGGAAGTTTATGCTAAATTATTATTTGAATAAATATTTTCTATTTAGTTTTTCACTCGAAAATTAATCTATAGTTTAAATTGATGTAAAGTTTGTTTATTTAAAAATCACATTCAATTTTTAGTCGAATTTGTGTATAAATTGTAATTTCCCACAGAAAGGCTACGCTCATATACAAATATCCTAGGAGCTGTTTATTTAGCCTTGAAGATTTGTCATTAGTTTGTCCTGAAATGATTATTTTGAAAAGTTAGAGTTCAATTATAAATTCTTCGGACACATCTTTCAGAATATGTTTCGAAATAACTTCTTTAGTAAAATTTAATACCTTAGATGACGAAATTTTCTATTCCCTGTCAAAAAAGAGTTTTAATTATGTTGATTTTAAAAATATGGGAATGAAAGAATTAAAAATTTTGTCGTCATCCAGTAAAAGTATATAGGCGAGAATGGGTGATTGATTGGATTTGAGAAGTTGTGTAACAAAGCGTTTTATGGAGGCATTAGTTTTAAATTTAAAATTTATTTGCCCAATTTTTTTTTACAACGATAAAATATAATCTTAAAAGTTTATTAACTGTGTAAAGTTTTTTTTAAAACCACATCAATTTTACATCGATTTTGTAACTGATTTTCTACCAGACAGGAACAACGTAAACTGACCCTATGTGACTAGGAGTGTTCATTTTATATAATTACTTCTTTATGTTTTGCTTGAAAATCAATCTATAAAAGTCAATTTTAATATAAAATTCTTGTGGGAGGTGGGGAAAAACCCTACAATTTTTATCTCCCCTTTCCATATACAGAATTAGTATTTACAAGGACATCAAGTTTCTATTTGTAAAATTATCTAACCTTAGATCAGATGAAGCATTTTTTGTATCCCTATCAAAAGAGTTTTAATTAATTGATTTTAAAATTGAGGAATGAAAGAATAAATTTATATCGTCAATTTTAACATACTTTGTGGAATTTTATTTGAATTTAATTTGGAAGTTGTGTAACAAAGAGTTTTAGGATGGTATAGTTCCGAGCATGGAGGGAGGCAATAAATAGTACCTTAATAAAAGGTAGGTGATAAAGGCAGCTATAGGTAAAAGGGTATTTTAAGTTATTGAGTTATGTAGTGAAGATATTATGACTGGTATTTTGGTCGAAAGATGCGGAGCGAGTGACTGAGATGACTAATTGGTGAAGAATACAGTGCGGTTTAGTAAGACGGGTTATATAGATGTTAGGTCGATCCAATCCTTTATATTGAAACAAATGAATTGGAAAGAGGATGAAGAAGAATATAAATTTGTATTTTAGGTTTTATTGGGTGCAACAGCGTACGCTATATGTTAATTAGGGAAGCTCTAGTGGCGGTGTTATTCAATATATGTGTTGGTGATAAGCTTCTGAATGAAATCTAAGTATAGATAGACGATGGTGAAGAATGGTGTATAAAAATTAATATAATCTCGAAAGTGATTATGGCTTAATATAATGGCAAGATGACTTAGGCAGGGATGTGGTTATTTTCTCCATGGGTTAGTTCAATTTTGTATAATGGATGGGGGTTATGAATAAGAATTATATAGGTGGGGTGGCAGAGGAAATGGTGTTGGAATGATGGAACATTGAAAAAGAGATGGAAGGTCCCTACTACTTATTATTAATGAATATCAGGATGTACTTGGTTTTGTTGATGGCGAATTCTGAAGAGATCTTTAGAGAGGCATTGTGTAGAGATGATTCCTGATGTAGGCGTGGCGTAAAAAGAGGGTTTGTAAAGTAAAATTAGATATAGAGTAAGGTTATGGTTGTTGAGTGAGGACAGTTTTGGTTTACAAGATATGTTATGAAATTATGAGCAGCTGGAAAAAGTGTCTCTGAGTTTAAAATATTTAAGATTAATGTTGGATGAAAAGGGAATGTGTGATATGCAGAGTGTAGTAGGGAAGATGTATGTAAATAGCAAGAAGGTGGCTGGTGTAAAATCGTTGGATGATGTAAGGGACTAAAGCCTTGATGACGCGTATAGGTTTTAGATGTAGAAGTATGTTTTACCTGTGTGTATGTTAAATATGAGTAGTGAGTACTATGGTCTGGATAAAAGGTTTGATTAAATAGTACCAATAGTGTTATCAGATTACATCAATCAAGGTTAATGATGCTGAACAGAAAAATTGGAATAAATTGGAATTGCAGAATAAACAATAGATTGTGTGTGTTGAAGAAAGGGGATAAATGAAGAATAATGAAAGTACGTTGAGTATGGTATTGCGTCATGTGCAAAGATGAAGATATCGTTAGTTAAACAGGATGTAAGAGAAGGTGATATTGGTGTGAGGAATATAACCGGGCTGGGAGACTGGAGAAATAAGTGATTGTAGTTAGTATAAGGAATGTCCATGGAAAGAGAATGTTGAAGTATTGGTCACAGAGCAAAGAAGAAGGTGATAATAGGATAATGGCGGGGTTTATGGGTTGAGGGTTTAGTTAGTTTGTAGCCCAACTGGGCATTAGGAGAAGCAACCCACATTGACCAAGTGCTATTAGTGAAGGTCCGTTCGCGGATCCAATGAAGTTCTTAGGAGTGGATTTTCTGACTGCGTAACGAGTTTCTCACGATAAGTTTAAGGGGGCTGGTAAAGGGCTGAAGCTTTTCTTACTTCGACTTTTACTTCATATTTTTTCAAACTACTTTTTGTTCCCTGTGCATGTTACCTGATATACACCTTTACATAGCTAGCCAGTCTTGGGAAAGAAGTGTGGGTGATGATGATGATGATAATTGAATATTCATGTGATGAATGGATTGATGAATATACTATATATATAATATAATATATAATTTATATATATATATATATATATATATATATATATATATATATAAAATATATATATATATATTATATATATATTATATGCAGTATTCAAAAACTAAACTGTACATGAACTTTTAACTCTATGCATATGAGAAAGTGAAAACTAGCTAAGTATTGTATTGTAACTTGTTACTAGAAACAGTTCCTCGAGTACGTTTATGTACTTGTTACTTTGAAAAATCGTATTGAACCCAAGCCTGATATATTTATATATATCTATATATATTTATATATAATATAATTACTGTTCCTAATGGATATATTAATAATATATATCTAAAATTATATATATATAAATACTATATATAATATGATCTAAAATCGTTTCTTAAAGAGTACTTGTAACTTTCGTACTTGACAAATTGTTACTTAGACACAAGCTGATATATATATATATATATTATATTATTATATATATTAATATATTTATTATTAATATTTATTTATATATATATATATAATTAATATATATATATATATATATGTATAATATACCTTTTATATTTGACATTAATATTATATATATATTATATATATATCATAATATATGATTTAATGACTGATCAACAGGTACGTTATAACAAGACGTTTTGACTTCACGCAATATTAATAAATGAACGGGACATTTTAAAATTTTATGTAATTAGAAGAGTTTATCTTTTTCATATTATATTTGATTCTTAAAGTGCAACTGAAAATCATACAAAAATATTTAATATTATTTGAAAGCCACAAATGATCTTTTCTATCAAAATTCATTTTTCCTCGAATTCGTGAAAAATGAATGCAGAAATTTCCAGACAGAAAAGTTAAGTGCAACATTTTTTACAATATCATTTGCGCATTGGTTAAATGTGTTTTGAACATCTCAAATGTACTTTACTTCACTAAACACATTTTAAAGAAATTGAACTATGGTAGAAGAAATGGTAATAATAATTTGAATTCTCAAAATTAGTAGAGCTCTTTTTTATTTTCCTTGGTGAAGAAATATTAAAATTGGCTTTTGTCTTGTAATAGAGTTATATCCTTCACCCAGGTGAGGTCCAAAATAATTTACCCATGATTTGACTTATATGGCATATATTTTTCCCTCTCAGAAGTAAGTTGATTGCATTTTCTTTTTTACCTTTCTGAAACAATTTTAGAATGTTCAAATATTGTTCAAGTATCTCGGTTTATATTGATAGGTCTTCAATAAATATTAAAAAAATATCCATCCTTCAGAGCAAAATTATTTCAATATTTTTGAAAAGCTTCTATAATATTTTAAAAAAGATCTTTGTCTAAGTGTGAGAACATCTTTAAATTTTACATATTATAACGAGATACCCTTTTATTCAATAAATTTATGACAGATGGGAATCTTTCCTTCACCTGAGGCGTTTTCTAAAATTTAGATGGAAAATGTCCTAAATAGTGTGTGTAGCCATGGGAGGAGCACTAGTCTTTTAAAGCTCAATGATATAATGTGTAGTTTATTTAATAAAGGTAAGTTGGTTACCAAAAGAGGCTTAACACTAGTATTTAGGAGGGCACTTTATTAATATTCGGCAGAAGTAGAATGAAATTTAATTTTATCACTGGTCGAATTAGTAAGAAAGAAAATTAAATCACAAAAATAGAGCCAAAGATATTGAGTAGTGTAGTAGAAAAGAGCAGGTCATGGGACAGATAGTGGTAGAAGTACTACAGATGTAATGTTTGTCAAATTAGAATGATACATAAGATATAAAAGAATACATTGAGCTGAATACAATTAAGAATGACTAATATATCGCCTCTTCATAGACTTGAAAAGAATAGAGCAATTTTGATTCTATTTATCTCTCAGGAGGAGTAAATACTGAGAGAGAGTCCTGTAGAGGATTATGTAATATTCTATAGCTGGACTTGAATAAATAGCCAGTAAGATATAAGTACATACAGTGTAATATACATAAGTAAGCATAATATATAGGTAAGAACAGGATAAAAACGATCAATATGGTTTTGATAGTTAAAAAACTCGTATAAGTAAGTGACTAGAGGTAGTGATGCTGTTTCGACCTAGATTTAAGTTCAGTATCACGTACGTATCATGGACAACATGATTCATAAGAGGTTGATAAAAGGAGTTATAGAAGTGAGAATTGACGAGCTACTAATAGTGAATATTTGCAGAATGATTTGCTAGTTAGTTGATAAGTGGACTAGATGGTGAGAGTTTGAACAAATAGTGCTGGGTTTCGCAAATAGTTTATGAGAATAACAGGAATTGAATCGTGAATGTAGTAGAGGAAAAACAGATATAAATTAGAATTATATTAGTAGCAGGGAGAAGTATGATACAAGCATATAAGATATCTAAGGACGACGACATATGAGGTGAAGAAAAGTAGCCGGGTGATTAGCTGCAATAGAAATATTTATCATCTACTGAGTAGGATTGGTTAGCAGCTAGGCAGAACTGTGAAGCAGCAGTAACGCCCATGCATTTGCGCAAGATGAAATTCAAGTATTACTTTATAGACAAAGAGGGAAGAGATCAAATACGTAGGAGTGTATAAACGCCCTCCTGTTTGTATGGAGCCGGAGACATGGAGCATGACAGGGAAGCGAGAGTAGAATCAAGACGCTATAGATGAATGTGTTGAGGACAGTGATTGAAAGACGAGAAGAGAACAGAACATTGAGAAGAAACGAGACAGTAAGGCAGAGCGTAGCTATGAAATCAAACTGAAAAAGTGGACACGTCAGCTCGAGATGTGCTGACACCTGAGAGAGGATGCAGGAGAGAGAGAGAGTTGCCTGCAGGAGGTGGAGGGGAGACCGGAGAGAGTGAGACCGAGGGGAAAAGACTGCGGAAGAGGTGGAGAGACAAATAGAGTAAACATCCGCATCCGCATCCTCATCACTTTAAGATCCGCATCCGCATCATCTTTAAGATCATCCCCATCCGCAAACAGTCAAATTTTAACGGTCATCACTCTATATATATATAATATTTATATATATATAATTATATATATATATTAGTAATATACTTATAATATATATATATAATTAATAATATAATAATATATATATATATATATATCATATCTATATATATATATATTATATAATATATTAGTAATGGACGATTATGAAATTTTTGACGATGACGATTGTAGTAAAGAACTTCAATAACAATCCGATTGATTTATTTATTAATTTTATTCAAAAGTTTCTCTTCTCTCTCTCTCTCTCTCTCTCTCTCTCTCTCTCTCTCCTATATAGATTATATACTAGATATATATATATTATATATATCATATTATATTATTTTATAGATATATATATATATATATAATATATATAATATACGGTATATATAATTATATAATATATATATTATATTATAGTATAATAGTATATATTATATATATATATATATATACTATATATATATATATATATATTATATTATATATATATATTATATATGCTATATATAATAAAATACGGTATATATATATATATATATATATTATATATATATATATATAATAATATATATATTAATATATATATCATAATATATATATAGTATCTATATATATATATATATATATTGTATATTATATAATATAATATATATATATATATATAATATATATATATATTATATATTTAGTATATTATTATGATTATATATAATTAATTCTATAAGTATATAATTAATATATTATGTATCATATATATATATATATATGATATATATTATATATATATAAATTATAATATATATTATATTATTATATATATATATATATATACTATATTATTATATAATTATAATATATATATAAATAGATATATATATATATATATATATAATACATATATATATATATAATACTATATATAATATATATATATAAACAATTTATATATTACATATTTTGATTATATACTACTATATATATATATATATATATATATATATATTATCTATTATTATATATATATAGTATATAACTATATAACTATACCTGTTATATTTTATATTATATATTATTATTATATATATATACTAAATATACTAATAAATATATATAGACTGACATTTAATTATAACATAAATAATACATACACAGTAATAAGATAAACATTTGTGTACTGCTAGGCACCTCAGGATTGATTCCCTGTACAACCAATACTTATCTATTTATTTCATATTTGTTTTCATTTTTTCTATAAGTATATATCTATATATAGACATATTTTTAAAAGACATTAAGATAGACACATGATGCTGGTTCAGGGCTTTCAAACCACCTACTAAAAATCGATATAATTATGCGATATCAAAATTTTATACTTGTTATTTCGTTTTTAAAGTGTCTCCTTAATCTATATTTCCAAAAAATGATATCTAATAATAAATTCTCCATTTTCCAATAATAAATAATATAAGCATTTAATAATATATATTATACAAAATTTAATTAAACTCTCAATAATAAGATTAATAATATAAAATCATAATACATTTTTAATTAATAATGTATAATAATTAATTAATAATAGAAAATCCCCCGAAACAAAAGAACGAAGAAGAAGAGAAGAAGAAGAATAAGAAGAAGGATGAAGAAAGAAGAAAGAAGAAGAAGGAAGAAGAATGTAAAGCACGAATTCACACTAGAGGATATGGAAAAAGAAAAAGATCAAAAAAAGAAAAAGAAACACAGGAAAAAAAAGAAAAGAAATATATAGAGCAATTATATATATCAATAGATCAATAGAAAAAGAATGAATGAAGCAAGCAAGAGAATAAGAAGAGAACGGATAGTAATTCCCTCGCGAATTTTGAAAAAAATCCCCGTGGCGGTAGGTAGTTTGACTCGAGAGCTCTCATGCGATCCGGGATGTATGACTGCAAGTCGCTACGAGTAGAGCTGGAGTTTTATCTTTTTACGGTGAAAAGTATTACATATTTATCTGAAGACAAACAAATCATTTCTATAGGGAACAACATTGAGAGTGACGTCTTTAGTTGGATAGCCGGCTCCTTAACAGAGTCTCAGTATATTTCTGTCTCCCCTCTGTCACCCCTGAAAAGGGCATAACAGCACGTTAAAATGGAAAGTTGTTTCCAATTCTTATAATAATAATAAGAAATAATGATATAAATCATAAAAAATAAATAAAGTATAATATAGACTTACTCAATTAATAACAATAATAATAATAATAATAATTGAAGTAATTACTAATTAGCAAATTACTACATCATCAGAATACTAAAAAATATAAAGTGAAAATAAATAAGTCATAGAGATAAATTAATAATAATAATAAATAACTTAATAATAATAATAAAATATAATATATAATTCGATATAATATGAATAATTAAATTTGGGCAATATTTAATTTTATAGGATCTAAAAAAAATATGCGACAAAATATAAATATATTTATATAAATGGAACTGATGGAGAGACTTTCTGTGCTCCGTAACCTTTTTAGGATCAGATGAGAGTCATTATCATAATTATATTCGTTATAAAATATTTAGACACGGACTTAAATGTAAGCGTTCAAGTTTGCTCAGTTTGATTACAATATTGAGCTGAGCGTGTCGAGGTAGAGCTGAGATAATGAATGGATATAGATAGGATTTAAAAGTTAATGAGAGGTGTTGATGCTGGGTCATATCGGTTGATGAGAGTACTGCTATGTTCATAGAAGCATTGGTTCAGCTTTCTCTTTTGGTCAAACTAATATTCTTTCTTCTCTCCCCAATTATCAGTAAATCATATGTGTTCTCGAGCTCCAATTTCATATGGCCAGTTAATTATCCTATGTAGACTAGTTGCCGCTATTCGGCCAGATTTGAAAGTTTAATCTCATTGATTTCTTCCATATCACGTACCTAAATTTTCATTCAGACTAGAAAAATACGTTGCAGGGTACTCTTCGACGAGCAAAGCGGGCCTTCAATCAAACGAAAGTGCCTACGCTAACATCATTGGTATCCACCTAATTGACAAATTGGGCCTTCTTTGCCACAAAATTTCCATTTTCTCTTGAATTTCTGTTTATATCTCTTTCTTGTAAGACTAGTTCTTCGATCTGATAGTTCTGTTGCTAAATCCTGATTTGTCTTCTCCTATACATTATATAATGCCTATTCCTCGGCCTTTCCGATTTTTTCTCTATAACCTCAGCCTGACGATTCTTGGCACCTCTTCAACTTCTCTGCCTTCGTCTCGTCGTGATCCTAACTTTTCAATTGCTCGTTGTCCCATAATGATCTTTATAATTTGATCAGGTAATGACATGGGCACCTGGATCATACTCTTAGAATGTGAGGATATCGCGAGGGTAATTTGTTAATATTTCGGTTCTCTCCAATTTGAAGCTCATATAGTATTGCTTCTCGTTGCTAACCCCGCACCATTGTTCACATTATACTCTCATCTTGGATTTAGCACTTTCCCTGCAGTCGTTTGAAGCTCGCCACATTGTCCATCCTATTCCGAAAAAGAAAAGGAAGCCGCTCTGATAATCCTAACTATCGCCCTATAGCTCTCACTTTGAAACCCTTCTCAACTCGCACTACTTAGATCATCTGGAAACTCATTCCGATCACCAGGGCTTTGGGCCTCAGCCCTTCGGGCTGAGGCCTTACCCCTCCTTCGGAGGGGTAATGCCCGCTTACAGCCCCTTCGGGGTGATTCCCCCCTCTCAAGATTCAACCGCTTTCAAAGGGCAGGCATCCCCCCTGGTTCTTCGGGAGTGGTGGTGCTTTAGATACTCTTGGTTAATGAAACCTGTTTATTCGTAGGTTAGGTACGTTATGTTTTAAATATTCTTACTATGACAGGGTGAAATTAACACTTGATTTGGTCGAGAAATGATGAGTTTTGTAAAGCAGATATTGACTGTGGCTGTTACAATGATCGATGTAGTTTCGATAAATAATCCTAGTATATGTTTTGTGAAGTGAATTGTTCAGGTTTGCCTGTGTGCGAATTTTGCTAATGTCTACGTGTCTTTACGTATTCATCCATGATAATCAAATAGTGATTATAATCTCGGACGGTGACACTTATTGATGTAGATCGCCTCAGTGTTCATATTCATAGTTCGACTGGAAATGCTGGTTATCTTTGTATAGGATTTCGGTCATGCTTTGTAAGGCTATTTGTTAATATATAATATGTATATTATCACTTTTTATACCTTCTCTCGCTTTAATTTCTCAATTTTACTTGTTTAAATTTACTTTTATTTAACGCTACTCATTTTCTTATTTCATTAGAAAATTAATCAATTGGTGTGAGAACGGCAGTGTATGAGGGTGGGTATTGATTTACTTAGATTACTAGCAGTACTTTTTTACATACTCTAATTAATAAATTCCATGTTTATAAGACATTAACGTCTGTCTATTTACTGTGCTGATTACTTTTATCTCTCTCTCAAATGAACTTCATATTTGTAATATGCTCCTATAATGATAATATATAAAATCTTCTTTTATATGTCTTAAACTCTGTTGGGATTATATGAGATAACTGTGATATATTGTATTATGTGTGCAAATGATAGTGTCCTGCATCTATGTTATGAGAAGATTTAGACATGAGGTTAGTATATAATTAATGAGTTTTTAGCTTTATAAGTTATCTAGCACGAACACTCAGGTAAGATGATCGGAATATAGACAATTTAGATTACACTTCAGTCATAAGAATTATTTGTGTTTCTCAAGAGTATTTATGCTGATTCTTTAGACAGGAGTTAGGCCAAATATTTGTTTAAAACTAATATCTGAATGGTAACGAAAGAATCTAACATTTAAATATGATTAAGTAGGATTATGCCTTGATGAGGAAAATAGATTCTATAAAATATAGAAATATGAGGATTACTCGTTTTGTATGCATAGGCTAGTCTTTTATATTTAAGACATTTACTGTTGCTTAAGCGCAATTCTTTTAGAATCAAATTATGTGCTTATTCCCGGTAACCCTGTTAGCTTGTTAATGTTAATAGTTTATTTCCGTGCTCGGTTAATTAGAGTGTGTCAGTTTATGCATTGTCACAAATTATATTCTTAGTTTTGACTGGTCAATGCCTTTAGTCTATAAATGATGAGAACATCTGTTGACTAGTTTGTAGCAACAATATATCGAATGGTTGTGATTAGTGTACTATCACAAAGATAACTTTCATGTTGTACTGTATGTATAATTTGTTTTGTTTAGAGTTCATTGATAGTGTATGTGTCTGTCGGGTGGTAAACAGTGGCGCTAAATGTTTTTTTCTTTAAACGTAGGTGTATAAATATATACCCTTATCATTGATGTGTTCTTTAGTATTAAATGATCTACATTCCTGTCTTATGTTACGGGAATATTCTATGAGAGAATAATTAGCGTTTCTTGAATCTGGTTGAAAGAAAGAAATCTTCTATTATCATATATAAGAGTTGCTAATATTACAGCATTACGATTTACGTCCTTATGTATCTTCGAACCTATAGAACGGACATTTTTAACAGCAATGATCTCTGGTGGTCACTCTCCTGCAAAGATAGTGTCATCTCCTCGTGTGCCCAATACGTCTCTAACCTAGTGTTGTTGAATTTTTCACGAGAGCTCGTTTTCCCAACGATGTGTCATATATATAGTATTACAAATCGCTCAAACCTGATGGTACCAGAGAGTAGCATTAGCTTGTATATTATCTCCAGAGGTTAAATAGGACTGTTAATTAATTATAGGTTTTTGTATAATATCGTATCAAGAGAAGTTTTAAGCAACATTTATTAGTTTCGTATGCTGATTTGGACTAAGAATGAAACCTTTAGCATATGGATGCTGTATGTGTGTAATTTCCAGAATGAGACATCTAGGAAATACTTGCTGAGTGATTGAGTCTGGAGTACAGTCCATTTTTCTATATATCTCGACTAGCATGAGCTAGAGTATCATAACATAGAACAATAAACTGTCACATGTCTAATAGATATAGACTGTTTCTTCGTCGATGGAGACGATAATTAAAAACACAATTTGGAGTACGTTTGTACTGGAAAAGTATTTCGTGAGTATAGTATTAGTTGTCTTTGTTAATATAATGTAACAGGGAAAGTGTAACTGATACATCTGAAAATATTACAAGTACATTGCTAATCACACATACATAGTATCGAAGTAATAAAGATAGTGCATCATTATACGAATTGATCGAGTACTTAGTACGAAGTTAACACCTAGAGAAACGTCTAGCTAGCATGATGTAGCTTTGAATCTATGATATCACACAAAAATTGGTTCCCGTATAATACTGTGTTATATCCAGATAGATAATGTTCTTAATAACTACTCAGCTTTGGAGTGATTTTCTTCTCTTTTTATAGATGAGAAATATTGTCTTTCCCACATCAAAAATATGCACTGAAAAGAGGCTTTAGTGCTTGACGTGAAAGGTCCTTTTATATATTTGTTTAATTTTAGACCTTATGTGTTATTTAACTGAAAGATTTCTTGGGTTCTTCCATGAATCCTATGTCTGTGATTAGAATAAGAATGTATTTGGATTATTGAATAATTTAAAATAAACATGTTCTTTAGTAATTTATCGATGTTATGTCATTATAGTCTCTAACAGTCTAGGTTTATCTCTAACTAAAATATTGATATATGTTTTTAATAAATTAAAACTTGTTTCTACTTCCTCTTTCACCTTTCGCTGTTATGAACTTAAGTTGTATAAGTGATTCTGGTTTATATCGTCTGGTTGATGATTGGCCTGGTTACTCCATTGTTGGCGATAATACTTAAGTGTATGTATATAGTTCTAGTTTTCATTTTTACAGAGTGAGTTTTGGCTCTCTCTTCGTTTGTTCGCTTTATCCTAGTATGGTATTTTTAGTACGGTTATGTTAAATTTTTTGTTCTTAAATATACAGATTAATTCTTGCTACTTAGTGTCATGTCCTACATCACCAATAGCTTGTATTTTTAGTGGATTACCTTACGTTAGAGTAGTGATTCTGAGCAATCAGTTATGATACTTAACCCTCAATCTCTCTGAAAACTCTTATCTTATATAATTCGTTACTCTCCAACGTGACGATCTTAATGAAATTATTTGCTTTTTTAGAGATATCCTTGGAATACGTACACGAAATCAGTTACGTTTTGCATTCCTTAAGAAAAGAAAATACAGACATCTCCCTTTTAGTGTATTTACTATTACTGTGTTAATTGAAAAAACTTATTAATTGTTGAACAGATCTTTTCCTATTGCTGGATTTCATTGTGTTTATCGTTTGTTTTGATGCGTACAATATCTTGCTATATATTTCTCAATTGTTTTACGTCATTGTGTGGTCTTATGATTGATGTGGAAACCTTATTACTAGAGTATACTCCGATTGATCGTATAAATTAATAACCATGTTATGAAAATTTTAGTTAAATTTACCAAGTTTATATAGTAAAAGTGTCAGTACATTGTTGTTAATGTAGCCAATATGACACGTAGAAGAAATTATATTATTGTATATGAAGAGTTGTTAATACTCATACACTATTGCTATGCTATGTTTAGTTACTTTTTATCACATTTGTTATGTGTTGGAACTTTGTCTTATTAATGAAGTCGAGTTTCGTTATGACGTATATAATAATTATAGTTACTGATGAGTGTAAGATAAAAGCTTAGTATACTTTCGTCCAATATATTTGACTTGATCTTTGTATAAGCAAAACTTGATTTTACTGTTATGTTTATCCAAAAATGATACTCGAAAAATGAGACATTGAATCAATTGATCAAATAGATCAATAGATCAAAGGTATGAACAGGAGGTAGGGAGGCGCGATGGTGGTTTGATTTACTGAAGGTTTGACTGATTGACTATGTAAACGTTACACATTTTTTACGATAAAATAATATAAATTACATTAAATCATTTTAATCAATAGATCAATAGTTTATCAATAGATCATATATCATCAAGAATCCCTGTTCAGGCTAATTGAAGGCCGGTTGCGTGGCTTGATTTACTGAATTTCACTGATTTCAGGGTAGTTAAAACATACAATTTTCAGTATTTTGACCTTAATAATGCCATCATAGATCACATAGATCACAAACTGTCAAGGAAGGTGGGTGGATGGTGTTTGATTTACTAGTTTACTTGATTTAGCGTATTGTACGAAACCTCGACGAATTTTATCGTTGTAAAAAAATTATGTATCTCTTACTCCAAT